>CM038704.1:52574044-52759044 GCA_021613375.1 Megaleporinus macrocephalus
TCCCAGTGTCTGTGTGGTCTCCCAGTGTCTGTGTGGAGTGTGTATGGTCTCCCAGTGTCTGTGTAGAGTCTGTACGGTCTCCCAGTTTCTATGTGGAGTGTGTATGGTCTCCCAGTGTCTGTTTGGAGTGTGTATGGTCTCCCAGTGTCTGTGTGGAGTGTGTATGGTCTCCCAGTGTCTGGTAGGTGTGTGTATGGTCTCCCAGTGTCTGTGTGGAGTGTGTATGGTCTCCCAGTGTCTGGTAGGTGTGTGTATGGTCTCCCAGTGTCTGTGTGGAGTGTGTATGGTCTCCCAGTGTCTGTGTAGAGTCTGTACGGTCTCCCAGTTTCTATGTGGAGTGTGTACGGTCTCCCAGTGTCTGTGTGGTCTCCCAGTGTCTGTGTGGAGTGTGTATGGTCTCCCAGTGTCTGGTAGGAGTGTGTATGGTCTCCCAGTGTCTGTGTAGAGTATGTACGGTCTCCCAGTTTCTATGTGGAGTGTGTACGGTCTCCCAGTTTCTGTGTGGAGTGTGTACGGTCTCCCTTTGTCTGTGTGGAGTGTGTATGGTCTCCCAGTGTCTGTGTGGAGTGTGTACGGTCTCCCTGTGTCTGTGTGGAGTCTGTATGGTCTCCCAGTGTCTGTGTGGAGTGTGTATGGTCTCCCAGTGTCTGTGTGGAGTGTGTATGGTCTCCCAGTGTCTGTGTAGAGTCTGTACGGTCTCCCAGTTTCTATGTGGAGTGTGTACGGTCTCCCAGTGTCTGTGTGGTGTCTGTGTGGTCTCCCAGTGTCTGTGTGGAGTGTGTATGGTCTCCCAGTGTCTGTGTGGAGTGTGTATGGTCTCCCAGTGTCTGTGTGGAGTGTGTATGGTCTCCCAGTGTCTGTGTGGAGTGTGTATGGTCTCCCAGTGTCTGTGTGGAGTGTGTATGGTCTCCCAGTGTCTGTGTAGAGTCTGTACGGTCTCCCAGTTTCTATGTGGAGTGTGTATGGTCTCCCAGTGTCTGTGTGGTCTCCCAGTGTCTGTGTGGAGTGTGTATGGTCTCCCAGTGTCTGTGTAGAGTCTGTACGGTCTCCCAGTTTCTATGTGGAGTGTGTACGGTCTCCCAGTGTCTGTGTGGTCTCCCAGTGTCTGTGTGGAGTGTGTACGGTCTCCCAGTGTCTGTGTGGAGTCTGTATGGTCTCCCAGTGTCTGTGTGGAGTGTGTATGGTCTCCCAGTGTCTGTGTGGAGTGTGTACGGTCTCCCTGTGTCTGTGTGGAGTGTGTATGGTCTCCCAGTGTCTGTGTAGAGTCTGTACGGTCTCCCAGTTTCTATGTGGAGTGTGTATGGTCTCCCAGTGTCTGTGTGGTCTCCCAGTATCTGTGTGGAGTGTGCACGGTCTCCCAGTGTCTGTGTGGAGTGTGTACGGTCTCCCAGTGTCTGTGTGGAGTGTGTACGGTCTCCCTGTGTCTGTGTAGAGTCTGTACGGTCTCCCAGTTTCTATGTGGAGTGTGTATGGTATCCCAGTGTCTGTGTGGAGTGTGTACGGTCTCCCAGTTTCTATGTGAAGTGTGTATGGTCTCCCAGTGTCTGTGTAGAGTCTGTACGGTCTCCCAGTTTCTATGTGGAGTGTGTATGGTCTCTCAGTGTCTGTGTGGAGTGTGTACGGTCTCCCAGTGTCTGTGTGGAGTGTGTATGGTCTCCAAGTGTCTGTGTGGAGTGTGTATGGTCTCCCAGTGTCTGTGTGGAGTGTGTATGGTCTCCCAGTGTCTGTGTAGAGTCTGTACGGTCTCCCTGTGTTTGTGTGGAGTCTGTATGGTCTCCCAGTGTCTATGTGGAGTGTGTATGGTCTCCCAGTGTCTGTGTGGAGTGTGTACGGTCTCCCAGTGTCTGTGTGGAGTGTGTACGGTCTCCCAGTGTCTGTGTGGAGTGTGTACGGTCTCCCAGTGTCTGTGTGGAGTGTGTATGGTCTCCCAGTGTCTGTGTGGAGTGTGTATGGTCTCCCTGTGTCTGTGTAGAGTCTGTACGGTCTCCCAGTTTCTATGTGGAGTGTGTATGGTCTCTCAGTGTCTGTGTGGAGTGTGTACGGTCTCCCAGTGTCTGTGTGGAGTGTGTATGGTCTCCAAGTGTCTGTGTGGAGTGTGTATGGTCTCCCAGTGTCTGTGTAGAGTCTGTACGGTCTCCCTGTGTTTGTGTGGAGTCTGTATGGTCTCCCAGTGTCTATGTGGAGTGTGTATGGTCTCCCAGTGTCTGTGTGGTCTCCCAGTATCTGTGTGGAGTGTGTACGGTCTCCCAGTGTCTGTGTGGAGTGTGTACGGTCTCCCAGTGTCTGTGTGGAGTGTGTACGGTCTCCCTGTGTCTGTGTAGAGTCTGTACGGTCTCCCAGTTTCTATGTGGAGTGTGTATGGTATCCCAGTGTCTGTGTGGAGTGTGTACGGTCTCCCAGTTTCTATGTGAAGTGTGTATGGTCTCCCAGTGTCTGTGTAGAGTCTGTACGGTCTCCCAGTTTCTATGTGGAGTGTGTATGGTCTCTCAGTGTCTGTGTGGAGTGTGTACGGTCTCCCAGTGTCTGTGTGGAGTGTGTATGGTCTCCAAGTGTCTGTGTGGAGTGTGTATGGTCTCCCAGTGTCTGTGTGGAGTGTGTATGGTCTCCCAGTGTCTGTGTAGAGTCTGTACGGTCTCCCAGTTTCTATGTGGAGTGTGTATGGTCTCTCAGTGTCTGTGTGGAGTGTGTACGGTCTCCCAGTGTCTGTGTGGAGTGTGTATGGTCTCCAAGTGTCTGTGCGGAGTGTGTATGGTCTCCCAGTGTCTGTGTAGAGTCTGTACGGTCTCCCTGTGTTTGTGTGGAGTCTGTATGGTCTCCCAGTGTCTATGTGGAGTGTGTATGGTCTCCCAGTGTCTGTGTGGAGTGTGTACGGTCTCCCAGTGTCTGTGTGGAGTGTGTACGGTCTCCCAGTGTCTGTGTGGAGTGTGTATGGTCTCCCAGTGTCTGTGTGGAGTGTGTACGGTCTCCCAGTGTCTGTGTGGAGTGTGTATGGTCTCCCAGTGTCTGTGTGGAGTGTGTATGGTCTCCCAGTGTCTGTGTGGAGTGTGTATGGTCTCCCAGTGTCTATGTGGAGTGTGTACGGTCTCCCAGTGTCTGTGTGGAGTGTGTATGGTCTCCCAGTGTCTGTGTGGAGTGTGTATGGTCTCCCAGTGTCTGTGTGGAGTGTGTATGGTCTCCCAGTGTCTGTGTGGAGTGTGTATGGTCTCCCAGTGTCTATGTGGAGTGTGTACGGTCTCCCAGTGTCTGTGTGGAGTGTGTAAGGTCTCCCAGTGTCTGTGTGGAGTGTGTACGGTCTCCCAGTGTCTGTGTGGAGTGTGTACGGTCTCCCAGTGTCTGTGTGGAGTGTGTACGGTCTCCCAGTGTCTGTGTGGAGTGTGTATGGTCTCCCAGTGTCTGTGTGGAGTGTGTATGGTCTCCCAGTGTCTGTGTGGAGTGTGTATGGTCTCCCAGTGTCTATGTGGAGTGTGTACGGTCTCCCAGTGTCTGTGTGGAGTGTGTAAGGTCTCCCAGTGTCTGTGTGGAGTGTGTACGGTCTCCCAGTGTCTGTGTGGAGTGTGTACGGTCTCCCAGTGTCTGTGTGGAGTGTGTACGGTCTCCCAGTGTCTGTGTGGAGTGTGTACGGTCTCCCAGTGTCTGTGTGGAGTGTGTACGGTCTCCCACAGTAGAGAGAATTTGAAAAGGTGTCCCATAAACAATCACACACTTCCTGGAAAACTAATTTCTAGTCTCTCGTCTTTAAACGCTGAAGGTTTTTGGTTGTTGTGAATCTGATTTGAGTTATGAAAGGCTGCTGGAGTGTCTGAAACAGTCTTCCCCCTGCAGGCTGTTCTTCTCTCTCTCTTCTGTGCAGGTTTGATTGTCAGGGTTTGGCGCACGTCGGCCTGGCAGAGTGACAGTTACAGAAATTTACACCGGACGACCGACACTGAAACAAAAACGCTGGTAGCATTAAAAATAACACTGCCACGTCGACACCCACACGTCTGCCTTCAATCAGTGTCAGCAACTGTCACGGCTTAAACATTAGTAACCACAATGTTGAGTGTTTGTGGTGGTTGTTTCTACCATCTGATATTTAAATTTCACTGTATATACCCTAAATTAAATTATACCACATGTATAAGTTCAACCAATTCAATTACATTTTTTTTTTCTGTTCGAAGGGACTAAACTTGGCACTAAAGGTGATGTCAGATCTGCCAAAGTGCCAGGTAGAGTTAGGAGTATGAATACATCAGCTACCAGAGAAAGCTGGTTGATATCATGTAGCTGTTTTGCAGTCACATATGCACATATACTACAGTGTAAAAGTCTGAGGCACCTGAGCTGATAGTGTAAGAGTCTTTATCTGATCAATAAGTGTCTGATCACCAGTAAGAACAGCAGATTAGAACAGATGTAAATAATCAGACATACAATACAAAGTAACATGAATATGTTATTGTGAGAGAAGTAGATCAGATCTTGATCCAGTTTGAAGAACAAAGTTAGGTTCCAGATTTCTCCTGGATGCCCCAGACATTGTATGAATGTGTTCAGTTCCTTCAGCAGCAAATCTTGATTTATCTTAATGAAGTACTGAGCAGTCAAAGCAGGTATTAGATGAGAACTGATAATAATACTGGGTTGTTTAGGAGAAGCTTGGAAAGAGTTAAATAAACACACTGACGTATGGAAAAGCTCTACTTACTCTATTAATACTGATAAATATTCATAATAACGTGTTTTACTGAGTAAATAAAAGCTTTTTAATGTTTGCACAGCACTGTATGAAGGATCTTTTGAAAACTACCTCTGTTGCATCCTGTGGTGATCATAAATGGTCCATAGCTGATGCTACCGTGCATTTACTGGACTGCTGCCTTAAAAAAAAAAAGCATGTAAACCAGCACTGGTGGTTCTGCATGGTTATGTATTTCCAGTGTACAGAAAGAATATGCAGGGAAACAGAGGTCCAAGCACAAGAACCAGGGTTCCCCTGTTATGTAATGCAGGTTATGGGGCAGTTTCCTATGATAGCTCCTTCCCTGCCTGACACCAGCTGACCTGCACTGAGGCTACTCTGCTGAACATGACCGGACCGAAAGTGGTTCCTGTCTCTTTTCATACTCCTGCATGAAGGCGGCCGAAAAACATCAAGGTGGCACAACCTCCACAGCCTGCTTTACCATTGTGCATGGCTCAGTGATGCACCGTAGCATTAGCTTGCAGAGTAGCAGTGTTAGTATTATGACTCACTAGGAACCTCATTATTCAGACGGTTCAGTAACATATAAGGGAACAACATACACAGAATAAATCGTATCAGGTTTGTGTGATGATGTGGGGGTGGGTGGTCAGGAGGTTACCTGAGAGAGGTAGCTCAAAAGGCAGGTGAGTTTACTGATACGGCACCGACATCAACAGTTTATACAGAATATACGTTATGTACTGGTAAGCGATGAGCTTTAGTGGATTGTCAGCTACCACCTGCTACTAACACATTAAACATCTAGTTCTTAGAATAGATAGATAAACCTGAGGCAGTTATATGGAATAGAGTTAGTTAGATGGAATAAAGTTAGATAGAATATAGTTAGTTAGATAAACCTGAGGCAGTTAGATGGAATAGAGTTAGTTAGATGGAATAAAGTTAGTTAGATAGAAGATAGTTAGATGGAATAGAGTTAGTTAGATGGAATAGAATTAGTTAGATGGAATATAGTTAGTTAGATAAACCTGAGGCAGTTAGATGGAATAGAGTTAGTTAGATGGAATAGAATTAGTTAGATGGAATAAAGTTAGTTAGATAAACCTGAGGCAGTTAGATGGAATAGAGTTAGTTAGATGGAATAAAGTTAGATAGAATATAGTTAGTTAGATAAACCTGAGGCAGTTAGATGGAATAGAGTTAGTTAGATGGAATAAAGTTAGTTAGATAGAAGATAGTAAGTTAGATGGAATAGAGTTAGTTAGATGGAATAGAATTAGTTAGATGGAATATAGTTAGTTACATGGAATATAATTAGTTAGATAGAATAGAGTTGGTTAGATGGAATATAGTTAGTTAGATGGAATAAAGTTAGTTAGATAGAATAGAGTTAGTTAGATGGAATAGAATTAGTTAGATAGAATATAGTTAGTTGGATGGAATAAAGTTAGTTAGATAGAATAGAGTTAGATGGAATAGAATTAGTTAGATAGAATAGAGTTAGTTAGATGAAACTGAGACAGTTAGATGGAATATAGTTAGTTAGATAGAATAGAGTTAGATGGAATAGAGTTAGTTAGATGGAATAGAGTTAGTTAGATGGAATAAAGTTAGTTAGATAGAATAGAGTTAGTTAGATGAAACTGAGACAGTTAGATGGGGTAGAGTTAGTTAGATGAAACTGAGGCAGTTAGATGGAGTAGAGTTAGTTAGATGAAACTGAGGCAGTTAGATGGAGTAGAGTTAGTTAGATGAAACTGAGGCAGTTAGATGGAATAGAGTTAGTAAGATGGAATAGAGTTAGTTAGATAGAATAGAGTTAGTTAGATGAAACTGAGGCAGTTAGATGGAGTAGAGTTAGTTAGATGAAACTGAGGCAGTTAGATGGAATAGAGTTAGTAAGATGGAATAGAGTTAGTTAGATAGAATAGAGTTAGTTAGATGAAACTGAGGCAGTTAGATGGAATGGTGTTAGATAGAACTGAGGCATATAGATGGAATAAAGTTAGTTAGATGAAACTGAGAAAGTTAGATGGAATAGAGTTAGTTAGATAGAACCAAGGCAGTTAGATGGAGTACAGTTATATGAATCTGGAATAGAGTTTGTCTTTTCTAAAGGGATATTATTAGTTTAATACCGTTGCTCTGATTTATCTTTTTTCATATAATATAATGTTCTTTTATTTCAGCCATTAAAAATCAGTTATGTTGCCATTTCTGTGATTTTTACTCCTGTATGAAAGTCTTTTGCATGATTTTTGCTCTTTTGAAGCTCTGAAAAACCTTTAGCCTGACTAATCATTTGAATAAATTTGGTGCTAAAGTAGTATTTTTGGCCTCTTGTACCTGAAATACCAGAAAAATCACTTCACTGATCTGCACATCATACGATGAAAGACTGGCATTGGCTGAAAAATGTGATTAGATCTGTTCAACTGCAAGTAAATGGTCTAAGCAGGCAGCAGCTTGGAAAATGTGGAGTTTTGGTTTGCCCTTAAATTCATTTTCTCTGTGAACCCTTTTCTGCTGCTTATAATCACTATTAACACCAAAATACGAAACCATCGACTTTAAAATAAAGATTCTGAGCATTTCCATCTCCAGCAAACCAATCACAGGGTTCTGTTTTGTCAAGGAGCCCATATCCAACATTTACAGTATATTTTTAATCTTATATTTAAAGATTTTTGGGCATAGTTCATTTTCTTATTCGTGGTTTTTGTTACTATACCTTTCAGACTAATACATCATATCTGTCTATTGAAAAACAAGCATCTCTAAAACATTAACTTTATATTAGAGGACAAAACCTAATTCACTTTTTAATGTAAGTCAATGCAAATAGGTTTTATTATAAGTGATTTTGGAGCATTTCTATTGGTCCATTCACCATAAAACTTTCAGATGTCTAGTTTTGTTCTCATAGGTCTGTAAGAAATCTTTCAAATGCTTTGCTAATCAAGCTCACTAAATCAGAATCTGCTCCAGATAAACTCCTATTAGTTTCAGAATCTTTAGATTTAGTAAGTGTTCCTTCCTGGAGGATCTGTAAGCACAAACATGAGACAGGAGATATTAATATTAAGATATTGAGATATTTGTTTATTAGAGAGATTGTTGATATAGTTGAATATCTAAGGGCATTTTGAGATACCTGAGTAGTTGTAAAAAAAATTATGAGCTATTGGAAAATATAAGGGCTATAGCGATATATTTGAATATTTTGACCAAATATTTGGATATTCAGATATTAAAATAATATGATAATTTAAAAAATTAGAGAGGTATTAGGATATTTGAAGGTTTTTTTAAAGAACATTTTAGGAATATTTAAGGGCTATACTGAGATATTCAAATATTCGGCCGCTATATTGAAATATTTGGATATTTGAGGACATTTTCAAATACCTGAATAATTGTGGGCAGTAATGTGAGATATTGGAAAAATTAAGGGCTCTATTGATATATTTTAACATTTGAATATTAAGGGAATATTCAGATATTTTATTATTTTGAGCAAATATTGGAAAATTTGAAGGGCATATTGAGTCTTGTGATTTTCACATTTAAAGTCATTTTTAGATATTAAAATATATGTCGGAATATTAAACTATGAAAGGGTTTAGAAAATAGTGAGATATTTGGATATCTGAGGGACATTTTTAGATACTGAGATATGGACATTTTTAAAGGGATTTTGAGGGATTTTGCGGGGATATTGATATATGAGATTATTTGACTGCTACATTGAGATATTTGAATATTTAAGTAAATAGTACAATAATTAATATTTTGAAGGCATTTTGAGATATTGGAATATTTGTGAGAATATTAAGATACCATCTTTGGTGAGCTATGGTGAGATATTTCAATACTTGAGGGAATGGAAATGATTAGATATTTAAGAGATATATATTTGAATATTTGGTTATTTTAGGGGCTTTTAAGCTGAAATAATGAGATATTTTAACACTTAAGGAGATATTAGGATATGTAGATATTTGAAAGAATACTAAAATACCATAATATTTGAGGGCCATACTGAGATATTTAAATACTACACAGCTATATTGAAATATATTTGAATATTTGGGAGCATATTCAGATAATTGAATATATTTCAGGTAATGTAGAGGTTGCTAAAACAATGAACACAATTGTGAAATGGCATGCAAGTTCAAACCAAGGTGGTTTGTTTGTGCTAGAACACTGTGATGTCAGTAAACAAATGTTCAGGCTGTCATATTTCTCTATTCCCTCTGCAGTTATTCAGCTTATATTCTTTTATAAAGGTGCACATCTTAAGAATTTAAATAGATCACCTTGAATTCCTTTTACATCTTGAATAAAAGATTCTGATTCCTTCTAGAAGATTTCTTCTAGTCAGACACATCAGATCGACTAAGAGTCTACAAACTGATAGGTGAATATTTGAGATGATTGAAATATTTGAGTATATTTGAGTATATATATTTAAATCAGCTGCGAGTGATTTTAAAGGGCTTCAGTGTTTGAACACTACATCAAACTCTTATTTCAAAGCGAGGGCTGTTTGTAAACCCTCTGTATGTATGATGTCATGGTCAACTGGTACATACATCCTCGCATTCAGCCTACAGCAGTTGTCTCTTTCTCTCGCTCCCTCTTATCTTCTCGTCTCCCTCTCTTCTTCTCTCATTCTCGTCCTCAGTTGACGACCCAGTGCTTTTTATCAGTTCGGGTTTGGACTGTGAGGGGAACGACGCCTGAAGGATTTTATAATGAAGTATTACAGTCACTCTCGGGGTGTTTGTGGCGAGCTCATGCACTTTAATGATGCATAACAAGGAGAATTTAGTCAAATCCTGAAGATAAGGCCGTGATTGCCTTGGTCGTTCGCTGTAAGCGGTAAAACCTGACATGGGCAGATTCAAAATGAGGGATTTAATACAAACACTGTATACGCTCAACGTGAATGATTAAAAGTGAATAGAATGGAACACGACTTGCTTTGTAGACACGAGCAGCAGGACACAATAAGAGACAGGAGGGAACAGGAATTGGACAACAAGGGATGAATAAACAACAAATAGAGGAGTGCAGGTCAGGGTGTTTGGGGATCTGCTCTGAGTGAGTACAAGCAGTTTGGAGGCTGGAGGTTTAATTAAACCATAATATTTCAGTTTGGCTAAAAATGAATAGTCAAGTCAAGTTTATTTGTTTAGAGCTTTACAGGAATTTACAGGAATTTAAAAGCATGAAAACATGAAATCACACTTTATCTCCAGGGAGCGAGCCAGAGGCAACGGTGAACAACTCAACTGGAGGAAGAAACGTTGGGAGGAACCAGACTCCCAAGGGGAGACCCATCCTCCTCTGGTCGAACAGAATTTACTGTTTATCCTCTGACTTTGGCCCCAGGGCTTCTTGGGGCCCCTAGCCATGCTTTTGGGGGCCCTAGCCATGCTTTTGGGCCCCTTATGAAAAAGGACGAGGCGTTGTTGCACTGCTCTGACTTTGACTTCTGGCTATTAGAGGGCCCTGGTCATAAGAACCCCTACCAGGGGGCCCTAGAGAAGAGCAGGGCATACTATTAGAGGGCCCTTAATCATGAGGGGCACCAGTTGGGGGGGCAGACTATCGTTAATCTGTCCTTGAGTCAAGGATGTAGCAGATGGCACGAATGGAGAGGAGAGCTGGTTGGTGCCAGGTGACAGGGGGACCCTGGTGGTCAGTATTGGGTGGGACAGGTGGGCGGTTATTACCTCAGAAAGAGAAAAGAGACAGAGTTGGTTCAGGTTTGGGTTAGTACAGAGACAGAGTTAGTTCTGGTTTAGGTTAGTACAGAGACTGAGTTAGTTCTGGTTTTGGTTAGTACAGAGACTGAGTTAGTTCTGGTTTGGGTTAGTACAGAGACTAAGTTAGTTCTGGTTTAGGTTAGTACAGAGACAGAGTTAGTTCTGGTTTAGGTTAGTACAGAGACTGAGTTAGTTCTGGTTTTGGTTAGTACAGAGACTGAGTTAGTTCTGGTTTGGGTTAGTACAGAGACTGAGTTAGTTCTGGTTTAGGTTAGTACAGAGACTGAGTTAGTTCTGGTTTGGGTTAGTACAGAGACAGAGTTAGTTCTGGTTTGGGTTAGTACAGAGACTGAGTTAGTTCTGGTTTAGGTTAGAACGGAGACTGAGTTAGTTCTGGTTTAGGTTAGTACAGAGACTGAGTTAGTTCTGGTTTAGGTTAGAACGGAGACTGAGTTAGTTCTGGTTTAGGTTAGTACAGAGACTGAGTTAGTTCTGGTTTGGGTTAGTACAGAGACTGAGTTAGTTCTGGTTTAGGTTAGTACAGAGACTGAGTTAGTTCTGGTTTGGGTTAGTACAGAGACAGAGTTAGTTCTGGTTTGGGTTAGTACAGAGACTGAGTTAGTTCTGGTTTAGGTTAGTACAGAGACAGAGTTAGTTCTGGTTTGGGTTAGTACAGAGACTGAGTTAGTTCTGGTTTGGGTTAGTATGGAGGATGAGGAGAGTTTAGAGTGTAGCTGGTGACTCTGGCAGATCTGATTATAAACAGAATGAACTAAAAGGAGAGAAGCTGCACAGGTGCTACATCTGGAGGACAGTAATGCAATCAAAGTGTAGCAGAAAGAGGAGAGCTGGTTGGCCCTGAAGGTCGGACCTCCAACTGTAGAATAGGATCCTATGGGAGGAACGAATAAATGATGAATAATTAACAAATAGAGGAGTGCCGGTCAGTATGTCTGTGGATAAGAGTTTGGGGATGTTCTCTGAGTGAGTACAGGCAGTTTGGAGGCTGTAGGTTAAAGGAAACCATGAGGTTTTAATGGGACTCTATAGGGGGAAAAAGAGGGATGAAAAAAATGATAAACAGACGAGAGCAGGTTGAACCAAAACTACAGTCGTGGTTGGGGGTCTGCCCTGAGTCAGTGTATGCGAAATGGTGTCTCTCGGTCAAGGAGAAGTTCCGAAGAGTGGCATGCACTTTCCATCCTATTCATTCTCTATGGGAAAAATTTGTGCATTCAATCAAAGAGCTGTATACAAGCTGAATCTCACAGTCAGATCGGACAGTCTGGAGTTGGAACGATGTTGATATTTAGAAAACTGTGGGACGAGTTAAATGTAAAGTGTTGCATTGCTCTATATGAGCTCACCTGAAGACATCATTGTTGAATTTGATCAAACCATGTGCCTAAAAAAAGAAATAATTGAGTTCAGTCATTTGGCTGGACGTGAATAGATAGAGCGCCTTCTAGATGACGTCTTTTTCAGGGGTGTCCAGGAACTTTTGAACACAACGGCCAGCTGCACTCTTGATATGTTGCTATGCAGAATGACTATATGATCCTAAGACTGCAAGAACCTGACTAGTGGCCAAAACATTTAAAACATGGTTCCGATAAAGCGGGTCACGGACTGCACAGACTTTGTGGGGGAACTATTTAACAGTGGATCGTCATCGATTAAACGAGAGTGAGCTGATGTGCGTTCGTAGCTCTTGTGCTGGCGAGAAACTCTGCAGAATAAAATTTAGTTTGTTGATTTATTCAGTATTTAAAAACTTCTTCGACGTTACACACCAGAATCTTTTGGAATTTCTATAATCGCGAATCTTGTTAAGGACCCGACCTTTCTTTCTTCTCCTATCCGATCAAACGGGCTTTAATCTGAGTGGTGATTGGTCTGATGTCATTAAATCAGTGTGAGTTAATCAGACGCAGCGTGCTGATGCGTGTCGCTCTCCTCTAAACCGCGTCTGTTGCTCTAAAAGGAGAAGCGAGTTAAGAGATGATACGCGCTGTAATATTTATGAAGCCCGAGCGCGGCTGTGTTTGACCCAGCAGATCCAGCGCGTGATGAACGCAGCTGAACCGCTCGCGCTCCCCAGACTCGCATGCGTGATCCATGCAGATTAGCATTAATGTTATTTACTCTCTCCCCCAATCGGCTGGCACGCTCATATTTTAACATGTTTTACTGGCGCAGATTTATGCTCTAATGATACTTGCAAAAAACAAGCCATTAAGCCGCTCGGTCCAAACGTTTTATTAATTCAAAAACAATTCACAGCCGCGGCGCCGCGTGCCTTCTGCATTAAAATCACTTTCAACACTGGCCATCCAAAAGAAACAAACATGAAAGCTTGTTTGTTCAAAGCACTTGGGACGTCCTACTGCTATGCATTTTTTATTACGTGGTCTACGAAAGTTGGAGAAACTTTCTATCTGCTTTTCTTTCTTTCCTTTGAAAGCGTTGATCAATTTGCTCACTTCTAATTTCCCACCATCCATTTGGTGGTGATTTCAAGGCTTTTTCTTGCATATTTTGTTTTGGTGTTTAAATCCCTTTCTTGCACAAGCTCTTCCATCTGTCCATTAAAGGATAGAAGAAATACACAACCGTCTACAGCAGGTCCTACTCAAGGACGGATTAAGGATAGTCTGGGCCCCTGGTTAAAGAGTTGCCCATTGGTAAACCCCCCCAACCCATGCTCCTTGTGATCAAGGGCCCTTTAATGGTATGCCCTGCTCTTTTCTAGGCCCCCCTGGTAGAGGCTCTCATAAACAGGGCCCTTTAAAATTATGCCCCCCTTTTTCCTAGGACTCCTAATAACCAGAAGTCGAAGTCAGAGCGCTGCCACAATGCCTCGTCTATTTTCATAAAAGGCCCAAAAGCATGGCTAGGGCCCAAAAGCATGGCTAGGGCCCAAAAGCATGGCTAGGGCACCCAAAAGCATGGCTAGGGCACCCAAAAGCATGGCTAGGGCCCAAAAGCATGGTTAGGGCCCAAAAGCATGGCTAGGGCACCCAAAAGGCCCTGGGGTCAAAGTCCCTAAAAGTCAGAGGATCCTTAAAATGGAGGGACCTCGGAAATAAAAATATATTGTATCATAAATGTTGATAGGCATCGCAAAATGTTTTGGGCCACAAGGCCCCCACTGGCCCGGTCAGTAATCCAGCCATGGTCCTACCGTCATAGAGAAGAAGCATTTAACCATGTGGAGAACCATTTGGTTGACTTTTAAGCAAAGTTCTCCTTACATTCTGGCAGTGGTCAATAAAATACATCATTGCTGTCCAAAGACAACACGGCATTGAAACACAACAGCTGCTGTCTCTATTCTGGGAAGGGTTGATGATGAATGGACCAATAGAAATGCTCCAAAATCACTTGGAATGAAATTCCAAAAGTTGGGATGATGTGTACAGTTTAAATAGATGTAAATAAAAACAGAATGCAGTGATCTGCAAATCTCATACATCCATATTTGATTCCTAACAGAACATAAAACACATGTCAGATGTTGGAAGTGAGACATTTTACCATTTCATGGAAATTATGTATCATTTAGAACTTGAAGCAGCAACGTCTCCAAACAGTTGGGACAGGATCACGTCTACATTCAACTCTTCTTTTAACAGCAGTCTGTAAACGTCTGGGAAGTGAGGAGACCGACTGCTGGAGTTCTGGAAAGGAATGTTGTTCATTCTTAGTCTGATGTTGGATTCTAGCTGCTCTACAGTTCTGGGTCTTCATGAAGCTCCAAATGTTCTATTGGTGAAGGTCTGGACTGCAGGCAGGTCAGTTCAGCAGTTCTGTTGTGATGATGCAGTATTTGGTTTACTGTGCTGCTGAAAGGTCAGAGAGAAGACAAGGTCTTCTCTGAAAGAGTCGTGGTCTGGACGGAGCAGTTGTTCCTCTAAAACCTCTGTATACGGTTCAGCACTGATAGAGTCTCTGCAGCTGCTCGCATACAGGCTTCTCTCTTCTCTTGAGTCCACAGGACACGACATCAATGGTTTCCAAAAAATTATTTCTTATTTTGATTAGTCTGACCACAGAACAGTTTTCTATTGTGTCTCAGTCCATGTCAAATGATCGTTGGCCCAGAGAAGACGGCGGCACTCCTGGATCATGTGGATTCTTCTTTACATGATTCAGCTTTAACTGGTATGTGTGGTGAACTGTGTTCACAGACAGTGAGCTCTGGAAGTGATTCTGAGCTCATGCAGTGACGTCCAGAACAGAATCAGACCTGTTGTTTATGCAGGACTGTCTGAGAGACTGAAGGTCACCAGCATCTAATACTGACCAGCGGCCTTGTCCCTTGCGCACAGAGATTTCTCCAGATTCTCTGAACCTTTTGATGATGTTATGGACTGTAGATGGTGGGATCTCCAAAGTCTTCACAGTTTTACATTAAGGAACATTTTTAGTCACAATCTCTGACTTTTCCAGCCTTTAGTTGCTCCTGTCCCAACTTTCTTCAGATGTGTTGCTTCATCAATTTCTAAACGAGTTAATAATTTTCAGGAAATTTTTGATATGTTGTAACCATCCCATCATCCTTCAGATGCATGTACTCTTAGTTGTAATTCCAGCTCTGACCACTAGGTACAATAGAGAGCTACTTTGGTTTGAGTGTGGGTACAAGAGAAGAAGAATGCTTTGCATATGCAGCATGTAAACAATCCTGCTGGATGTTTGGTTTCTATGTTTGTTAAACACTGTATTGGTTTTCAAGCTCACTGTAAGTAAAGAATCTGGGCTAAAAGCTTCTAAACAGTTTGTATGTTGTACAAGGCTTTGATGGATGGATGGATGGATGGATTGATTATTGATCCCAAAGGAAAATTCAAGGCATCCAGTAGCCATTCCACAATTGCACAAGGTAAAGCAAAACAGGATAGTTACAACAAAATAATCAAAAATAGAATAGAAAATAAATAGAATATAGTATATAGAGTGTATATATGTGACAGTAGTGTAGTTAACCAGTGTAAACAGTGTAGACCACTTTGGTAGTGCGTGGAAGTTTGTTATGCTATTGGTTGAATTTATTTATTTGTTTAAGTTCAGTATTTAGTGAATGGTCCAAATCTAAAATTATGTTTTTTATTCTTTCTTAATTACCATCATCTCATGGAACTGTCTACTCTTTCTGGGACACAGTTTGGAGTTGGACTTTCTCTTTGAATTTATTTTCTACATCAATTCAGTCAGATCTCCTAGTAAACTTGTATTTTCTCCTGCAATTCAGTCCGATCTCCTGCTAAACTTGTATTTTCTAGATCAATTCAGTCAGATCTACTGCTAAATTTGTATTTTCTCCTGCAATTCAGTCCGATCTACTGCTAAACTTGTATTTTCTACATCAATTCAGTCAGATCTCTTGCTAAACTTCTATTTTCTCCCACAATTTAGTCAGATCTACTGCTAAACTTATATTTTCTACATCAGTTCAGTCCGATCTCCTGCTAAACTTGTATTTTCTCCTGCAATTCAGTCAGATCTACTGCTAAACTTGTATTTTCTACATCAATTCCGTCAGATCTACTGCTAAACTTGTATTTTCTCCAGCAATTCAGTCCAATCTCCTGCTAAATTTGTATTTTCTACATCAATTCCGTCAGATCTACTGCTAAATTTGTATTTTCTCCTGCAATTCAGTCAGATCTCCTGCTAAACTTGTATTTTCTACATCAGTTCAGTTAGATCTTTTGCTAAACTTGTATTTTCTCCTGCAATTCATTCAGATTTCCTGCTACCTTTAGCCACTTCAACCCCAATTTGTGCTCCATGGACTGGTCAGTCTCGGTTGCCGTGGCACTGGTAAGGCTGATCCAATTACTTACATGCATAGACAGCATAGACTTTTTAAGAAGAAGTTCTAGTTAGCAGCTTTACTGGCTAGATATGTTTACTTCGTAGCTAACTTGGTGGATGTTGAATAAGTACTTAAACTAGCACAAACTAAGGGCTGCCAAATCTCCAGCATTGGTCAGTAGACTCCCGCAATTCAGTCCGATCTCCCGCCAGACTTGTATTTTCTACCGCAATTTTCAACCAACATTAAACCAATCAGGACAGGATATACCTGCCTGTCAGTTCTGTTGAGCATCCACAGCACATGCTGCACAGACCTGTTGGAAAAGCTGGTTAGTTCTTTAAAGGAAGAGAAGATACCGCTGCCAGACAATAAACTGAGAACTGCTGAATATGCCTGATCTAAAACAGAGTGAACATCCTTGTAGCTTTTCAAAACCAACAGAGAACTAACAGAACAGGACGGGTGAAGCTGACCCTATTCTGTTCCTGCTGGACAGGTCATTATTTTGCCTAGTAGATTTAGCTCTAAACTGATGTACTGTCCTGTAGAACTAGCTAAGCTAATTAGTCAGAGATAGCAGCCTATCTAAAACCAATGAGATGAGCTCTGGGCAGCGAGAAACTAGCTCAAGGAGGTTAATTAACACCCAATTCTGGCATCATTGTATAACAAAGCCAGCGCTGGCATTCAGGCGTTCTCAGAGGTGCAGAGTTTGGGTCCAGAAAGTAGATAATCATCCACAGGTTTTAGTTCCAAGTCCCTGGGCATCTCTTCTGCTGCTTTGAGTTAACTGGAGAAGCCAGGCAGTTGAAACTAGGCCTGTTTCACTCCATACGTAATCATTTAACATATTGTCTTTTTAAATTGATGGCAACTATTAGAATACAGCAGCTGTTCTAGCTAGACTTGTTTACTTTGCAGCTAACTTGGTAGATGTTAAGTACTCACATTAACACAAAGGCAGGGCTGCCAAATCTCCAGCATGGTCAGGAGACTCCCGCAATTCAGTCTGATCTACCGCCAAACTTGTCTTTTCTCCCACAATTCAGTCAGATTTACCGCTAAACTTGTATTTTCTACATCCGCTCAGTCTCATCTCCTGCTAAACTTGTATTTTCTACATCAATTCAGTCAGATCTACTGCTAAACTTGTATTATCTACATCCGTTCAGTCTCATCTCCTGCTAAACTTGTATTTTCTACATCAATTCAGTCAGATCTACTCCTAAACTTGTATTTTCTACATCAGTTCAGTCAGATCTACTGCTAAACTTGTATTATCTACATCCGTTCAGTCTCATCTCCTGCTAAACTTGTATTTTCTACATCAATTCAGTCAGATCTACTCCTAAACTTGTATTTTCTCCCACAGTTTAGTCAGATCTACTGCTAAACTTGTATTTTCTACATCAATTCAGTCAGATCTACTCCTAAACTTGTATTTTCTCCCACAGTTTAGTCAGATCTACTGCTAAACTTGTATTTTCTACATCAGTTCAGTCTCATCTCCTGCTAAACTTGTATTTTCTACATCAATTCAGTCAGATCTACTCCTAAACTTGTATTTTCTCCCACAGTTCAGTCAGATCTACTCCTAAACTTGTATTTTCTCCCACAGTTCAGTCAGATCTACTGCTAAACTTGTATTTTCTACATCAGTTCAGTCAGATTTACTGCTGAACTTGTATTTTCTACATCCGTTCAGTCTGATCTCCTGCTAAACTTGTATTTTCTACATCAGTTCAGTCAGATTTACTGCTAAACTTGTATTTTCTCCTGCAGTTCAGTCAGACCTACTGCTAAACTTGTATTTTCTCCCACAATTCAGTCAGGTCTACTGCTAAACTTGTATTTTCTTTATTAATTCAGTTAGATCTACTGCTAAACTTGTATTTTGTACCTGAATTCAGTTAGATCTACTGCTAAACTTGTCTTTTTTCCTGCAATTCAGTCTGATCTACTGCTAAACTTGTATTTTCTACATTAATTCAGTCTGATCTACTGTTAAACTTGTATTTTCTACATTAATTCAGTCTGAACTACTGCTAAACCTGTATTTTCTACATTAATTCAGTCTGATCTACTGTTAAACTTGTATTTTCTACATCAATTCAGTCTGATCTACTACTAAACTTGTCATTTCTCCCACAATTCAGTCAGATCTCTTGCTAAACTTGTAATTTCTCACACAATTCAGTCAGATCTACTGCTAAACTTGTATTTTCTACATTAATTCAGTCTGATCTACTTCTAAACTTGTATTTTCTACATTAATTCAGTCTGATCTACTGCTAAACTTGTATTTTCTACATTAATTCAGTCTGATCTACTTCTAAACTTGTATTTTCTTCTGCAGTTCTATTCAGTTTTATTTTTGGGTCATTACTGGGCCCAAGTATTCCAACATACAGTCATCAGGTTGCTGATTAGATGATAGCAGACGGTTTGTGTAGCTGATTCTTTGTGAACAGAGAGAGGCTCCGCCCACTGTATGTCACTGTAATGAAGACTTGTGTAAATGCTGTGTGTGTGAGTGACGAGAGGTACTTTGTTGTTGGGGGTTTGTCGGCTGTCTGGAGCTGAACTGCTGCAGATGAGGAGATGAAGAGGAGACATTACATTACAGACCACCGAGTTCAGCAGCTTCACTATGTGTTACAATACTGAGACCTGGAATTCAGACACTTCTGACCTTCGACTAGGAAGTTTATAATGAAACGCTGCCTGAAGTTGGAGTTCCAGTTGGGAAACTGTATATATGAAGATCAGCTAAACGCTGCTGTTCTTCTAAATCATTCAAGATTCAAGAGTTTTGAGTACAATGAAATTCTTACTTTGCTGTTCCTCCATTCACCAATAAATAACAAAAAAAAGAAATAATAAAAATATGTTGAAGTTGAAGTAAATAAAAGTATTTTTTTTTCATATATAGTTAAATAATTTAAAAAATTAAGTTGTGTGCTTTTAAATGCTAGTATGAAGAGCAGTGCATAAAGTGCAAGTTGCAAGTAACAAATGTAAACAATAATGTTTGTGTGAGTAGTAAATGTAAACAGGATTGTATGTAAACAGCAGTACAGTGAATGTAAACAGTATTGTATGTAAACAGCAGTACAGTGAGTGTAAACAGTATTGTATGTAAACAGCAGTACAGTGAATGTAAACAGTATTGTATGTAAACAGCAGTACAGTGAATGTAAACAGTATTGTATGTAAACAGCAGTACAGTGAGTGTAAACAGTATTGTATTTAAACAGCAGTACAGTGAGTGTAGGGTGCAGTTAAAATCAGACCAGTTAAAACCAGTTCAGATAGGAGAGGTTGGAGAGGTAGTGCATGAGGTGTTAACAAGCCTGATGGCCTGTGAGTAGAAACTGTTTGTCAATCTTGTGGTCCTGGACTTCACACTCCTGTAACGTCTGCCTGAAGGTAAACGTGTGAAGAGTGTGTGCTGGGGGTGTGTACTGTCCCTGATTATGTTGTAGGCCCTCCTGGTGACCCTGGTGTGGTAGATGTTCTGTAGTGAGGAGAAGGCTGCTCCATGGTGTGTAGGTTCCTACTTTGTGGAAGATGTTTGTAACTGAGTCTGATTTATTGTGAATGAAGTGATTTATACTGAACAGGTAGATAGAAGTGGCTCAACTCCATCACTCCAAATCTCCTCCAACAAATTCCTCACAGTTGGCAGCCCTGCAGATGTCCACATTTACATGGGATTTTGTTAAAGGTATGTGATGCATGAAGAAGTGGCCATGAACCGATTCCTTAGAGCCGAACTCCACAAGCCTGAATATAACTGCTCTTCCATTTGAGGTGGACCAGAAATATCTGAACAAGAAGCTGAGACTCAGAGGCCACAGGCAGGGCTGGAGACTCAGAGGCCACAGGCAGGGCTGGAGACTCAGAGGCCACTTGGTGGTAGCCCTAGAGTTGTTCTTGAGAGCAGACAGGTCCTCAGAGTCAAACCGACCTGCAACAGCATCCTTGAAGGCAAGTCATCCCGCAACAGTGTCCTCAGAGTTACACGGGCCTGCAATGTCATCCTCAGAGGTCTCAGGTGGAGCTGCAGGTGCTGAACAGGCTTTAAATTGAGCTGCAGGCCGGGCAGAGACCTTTGGCAGATGTGTCCTGCATGGTGGGCTGGAAAATCCGTCCCTGAGCAGTTTTAAAAAATCATTTTAGTTCCCTGTTTTCTGTTTTTCTTCTCTTGTACATTGTTAGTCCATTCGAGGGTGTTTCCCCGGAGAAGATTTCAAATAAAATTCAACAAACTGTACCTAAATGGAGTCTGGTGGGGTTTGGCAGTCTAGGTCCTGAAGGTAGATACTGTATTGCATGAACAATCTCTCACATTTGGATTCTCCCCCATCAAACTCACTCAGAGTTCTAAACACTGAGGACTGAACAAGCGCTGTTCCAGATACATTTCTTCTGTAGACACACACTAACTTGCTGCATCCATCATTTGGCTCAGTGTTATGCAACGCTGAGGGAGACAAGGACGCCAGTCTTCAGGTGTATTGTGAGCCAAGGTGAAAGTCCAAAATAAAGTCCACAAAAGTAGCAAAACAGACCCCTGAGAAGAAAACACACAACAAGAAACAAAAGAAACAGATTTAAACAAAGACAAGACGGCCAAACAAAGACAAGGGGAACCACTAGGGGCATAAATACATTGTACTTCATGATACCATATAAACAACAACTGGCAAACAAACTGAGGCCATTCTCAAAACATAGACAGGAGAGAAGGTAAACAAAGACAAACAGGTGGAGGACAAGCCAGGATGTGGTGGTCATTGCATTGGGCCCCTAAGATCCGAGGGTCCCCATGATCAAAGAATCATGGAGGATCCTGAATATGGGTATACATATATATAAATCAACCAGCCATAACATTAAAATCACCTTCTTACTACAAAACTGCAAAATAAGGCTCCTTAGTAGACAGCACGTTTAAGGTATGTAAGAATTGGGACAGTCTACATGTTGGGAGCACAAATACTGCCTATGTAGGAGCTCACTAGGATTTGAGACACATCCAGAGAATCAGATGAACTACAGTCTGTAAGTGTTGCTCCTATATGGTCAGTGGAGCTGATACAGTGGACAGTGTGTGTGGATACAATGAGGTGGTTTAATGTTAAATGTATAATGGCTGTGTCTCAAATCCTACTGAGCTCCTACATAGGCAGCATGTTATGTCATAGTATGCGCTCCCAACATGTAGACTGTCCCAATTCTTACATACCTTAAACATGCTGTTTACTGAGAAACCTTATTTAGACCTGATTTTAAAGAAGCATCGAACTCTTCATCAGCCACTAAGACAATCCCATGATGCACCGCAGGCTAATCTAGGAGCAGTGAAGTGGTTTTAAAATGTGAGTTATTTTGATTCTCTGGAGTTTTAATGTGTTTCTGGTCATATAATCACACAAAACAGTATTTTATTATCAACTCTGTAACAAGTCCTTCACCATTTACACTTTATACTCCAGACATTAGCATTTATGCTAGCGTATTGTTTTTAAGCCTCGGACTATCGTTTTGGATGCCGGCTGGTAACTTAGCAACCAGCTAAACCACCGGTGGCGTGCTGCAGTGGGGGGAACAAGCGGTGACGCAGTCTCTCTCTAACTAGAGCGTCTCAGTAATCTGTTTTATGAGGAGAGATGAGGAGAGAACGATGCTACTTACACAGCTGCTACCTAGACAGCCTACTTACACACTCAATAGTATTTGAGACAGACCCATAGTGTGTGTATGTGAATCAGTTGTGAATTAGAAGGGGTTAGCTCAGCTTGTGAATCAAAGGGTGAATGAAGAACTAAGGAGGCCACTTCTTATATTAGTGCATTAGAACCGCAGTGCTGCGCTCGGCGCTCCGTGTAATGATGTTAGAATGCTGCGTTTTCTTGGATGTGCTTTATTAAATTCCTTGTTTTTCTTGTTGCAGGCTGGTCGTGGTTGTTGTTGTGTTTTCCTCTCAGGTTCTCCTCCAGTTTCCCGCTCTCGTCTGAAGGAGTGCTTTCATGTGTAAAATCTTCTCTGGAATTAGACGCCGGCTGGTTAATGTATCACGTCGAAGGCTTTGATATCCCCAATTATGTAAACAAGTTTTAATAAGTAAACAGGCCGGGTGCTACAATGCTGAATCTGATTAGAAGCCCGTGGCCTGACGTGTCAGCACTTTTCTTTTCTTTCAAAGCCTTCCGGGATCAAAGGGTCCGGCTCTGCCACGCTGGATTTGACGTTAACACTCCTCAGCCATCGGTTAGAACACAACACAAGGCGAGCCGACACTCCTCGCACACCTTTCAGGGCTGGTTTGTCCTGCCGGATTAGACCTGCCGGCCTCGGGGACGTTTCTGCTGAACTATCGCTTTAATGAATCAGAGGCTGTCACAGTCGGCGCCGAGCTGCTGAGTCACCTTTCGCTTACGTGACTGTGACCGTCTTTGATTCGTTAAAGTGATAATTCAGCCAAAACCACTTCTGTGAAATTTTCCGCTTTGCCTCAAAACGTAGTTGACCAGGCAGGAGAGTCTGAAGTTCGCTTTCTTAGGTCTGATCTCGAGCTACCAGACTACCACGTAACACAGTCTAATACACCCCACCAATAAGTTCTACTGTACTGAGAGAAAGATCCAAACACATACAAGAGCTCCACTTACAGACTGTAGTTCATCTGATTCTCTGTATACTTTATTGCTCTGTTCTTTAATGATCAGGACCCCCACAGGACCCCCACAGAGCAGATACTATTAGGGAGGTGGGTCATTCTCAACACAGTGACACTGACATGGTGGTGGTGTGTTAGTTAGTATGTGTTGTGCTGGTGTGAGTGGATCATACACAGCAGTGCTGCTGCTGGAGTGTTTAAACACTGTGTCCACTCACTGTCCACTCTATTAGACACTCCTACTACTTGCTGGTCCACCTTGTAGATGTAAAGTCAGAGACAGTAGCTCATCTGCTGCTGCACAGTTTGTGTTCCTCTAGTCCTTCATCAGTGGACACAGGACGCCGCCCACAGAACACTGCTGTCTGGATAGTTTTGGTTGGTGGACGATTCTCAGTCCAGCAGTGACACTGAGGAGGTGTTTAAACACTCCAGCAGCAGCAGGACTGCTGTGTCTGATCCACTCACACCAGCACAACATCAGTGTCACTGCAGTGCTAAGAATGACAGAGGAGCTGAGACACTGGACAGTGAGTGTAGATACAAGGATGTGGACCTAATCATTTTTAATTTTTTAATATTATTTCAACATGACAGCTGCTCTTTATATTCAGTTAAAGTTCTGAGATGAATGGACCAATAGAAATCACTTTGAATATAGCCTCTTTATATATACATTTGTATGTGTATATATATACACATATGTATGTGTTATATATATATATATATATATATATATATATATATATATATATATATATATATATATATATATATATATATATGTGTAAATATATATATGTGTATGTGTATATATGTATACATGTGTGTGTGTGTAAATATATATGTGTGTTTGTATATATATATATATATATATATATATATATATATACATACATATGTATATGTGTGTGTGTGTATATACATATGTGTGTTTGTATATATATGTGTGTGTGCATATGTATATGTGTGTGTGTGTGTAAATATATATATGTGTGTGTGTATATATGTATATGTGTGTGTGTATATATGTATACATGTGTGTGTGTGTATATATGTATATGTGTGTGTGTATATATGTATACATGTGTGTGTGTGTATATATATCAGTGTAGCAGCATTAGCACTGCTGGTGGTGAGTGAGTCTCCGAGCTTGACCTCCTTTTGTGTTGTCAAGGCATCGCTTGCTCTTTTCCGTCGAGATGCTATTGATCAATTCATCACGCAGCAAACTTCACTCAGTAGATTCCCTCTTTCTCCTGACACGGCTTTAAAGATTCATACGCTCCTAACTTTTCTTTTCCGATTCGCCGACCAAAGTCCTGCTCGGAGGCAGAATTAGCTTCCTCTGTGTCAGAGTCTACAATTAGAGTTGACTGACAGACTAAGCACAACACAGCGAGTGTACGACCTTGTCTGCTACGATTCTTAACCACAGTGTGTGCTCCACAGGCCGCTGCCGCGTGCGAGTAAAGAGGAGTGTGTAATTTCACACCAGGGCTCACGCTCGGGCTGATGAAGGGCAGGTGAGGCTGAGATGGACTCAATGTGAGGAGCTGTTAGAGCACTCCGAGCAGCGGCGGTGCACACACAGCCAGAGCCATGTGCAGCCCTTCACATCTCTAACACCACTGAACAGGTCCATCACTCTCTCTGATCTGCACACCTTACCTGTACACAGGTAGGTGAAGGTAGTGTTACAGTTTACCTGTACACAGGTAGGTGAAGGTAGTGTTACAGTTTACCTGTACACAGGTAGGTGAAGGTAGTGTTACAGTTTACCTGTACACAGGTAGGTGAAGGTAGTGTTACAGTTTACCTGTACACAGGTAGGTGAATGTAGTGTTACGGTTTACCTGTACACAGGTAGGTGAAGGCAATGTTACAGTTTACCTGTACACAGGTAGGTGAAGGTAGTGTTACGGTTTACCTGTACACAGGTAGGTGAAGGCAATGTTACAGTTTACCTGTACACAGGTAGGTGAAGGTAGTGTTACGGTTTACCTGTACACAGGTAGGTGAAGGCAATGTTACAGTTTACCTGTACACAGGTAGGTAAAGGTAGTGTTATGGTTTACCTGTACACAGGTAGGTGAAGGAGGTGTTAGGTGTCTTCTCCAAGGAATCGTATTAGTATAGTGTAAGGTTGTTACCCGTGTGGGAAATAGAAAAGACTACAGTCTAGGGGGCAGCAGTGTAACACACTATACTATACCAACCACCTCCACTCGAGCTCATCACCGAGGTATTGGATGGAGCTCTATCATTCCAGAAAACACAGTCCCAACTGCTCCTCCGCCCAATACTGGGGGGCTTTCTAAACCCTCTAGACAACAGTTGGTGTTGAGCATGGTGACACTAGGCTTTTCTATAGATGTTATAAAAGCTATGTTTTCACAGAGAGCTCACTGGCATTGAGGGTCAATCGCAGGAAACAGGGTTCGGATCACAGGGCAAGCTATCCGTGCTACTGTTCCTCTAGATGTTTGAGCTGAAGCAGAATTACACCCTTGTGGGCCGCTCTGGAGGAAAACAACTTCATTTCTCTTCACTAAATCTTCTCCACCAAACAAACATTTTCTTTTATCTTCAGTCTCGAGCTTCATGTCTAGGTTTTGCTGCTCTTTAAAAACCTCAGCTTTGTAAGCGTGCACTGGTAAACAGCTCAGCCCAAAATAATAAGACCACAGCTTTCCCCAGTTAACTGACCTCCAGGGCACCGCACTTACGAAGCTCTACAAACTATTAGAGTGCTAATCGCGTCCCCCGTGGAGAATCTTTAACCCGGGAGCGAGTGAAGTTCATGAGGTTGGTACTTTTGGGTAGTTGTTCTGGTTGCTTGGTTAGTTACTAAGTAATGTAGTTACAGGCATTGTGTGAAACACTCCCTGATACTTGATTCTGATGTCTGAAACCCAGACTGAGGCAGTGCTTGAAGAGCAGAGTGGAGGAGATGGAGGTGAGGAACAGAGTTGAAGAGATGGAGGTGAGGAACAGAGTAGAGGAGGTGGAGATGAGGAACAGAGTGGAGGAGATGGAGGTGAAGAACAGAATGGATGAGATGGAGGTGAAAAACGGAGTGGAGGAGATGGAGGTGAAGAACACTGAAGGAGATGGAGGTGAGGCACAGAATAAAGGAGGTGGAGATGAGGAACAGAGTGGAGGAGATGGAGGTGAAGAATAGAGAGGAGGAGATGTAGGTGAAGAACAGAGTGTCAGAAATGGAGGTGAATAACAGAGTGGATTAGATGGAGGTGAGGAACAGAGTGGAGGAGATAGAGGAAGTGTGTGAGGAACAGAGTGGAGGAGATGGAGGTGAAGAACAGAGTGGAGGAGATGAAGGTGAAGAACAGAGTGGAGGAGATGAAGGTGAAGAACAGAGTGGAGGAGATGTAGGTGAAGAACAGAGTGGAGGAGATGGAGGTGAAGAACAGAGTGGAGGAGATGGAGGTGAGGAACAGAGTGGAGGAGATGGAGCTGAAGAACAGAGTGGAGGAGATGGAGGTGAGATGTTACAGTAGATGTTGGAGGTGATGCTGATGTGATGAATTTGAGCTGAACTGAAAGATGAGCTGATATCGAGCAGCAGATTAAGAACCACCAAGAAAACAAACCACCACATACTGAAGTGTTGAGCTACAACTGGTGTGTTGGCGGTTGATGGATCTCGATACCGAGGAGCTCCACAACGTCTGTGGTTTGGTTTTCTTTTACTGTCCTGTGGATCAACCAGCACCTCACACTCAACTCCGCCCCTCTCGTCATTAACGTTACACTGTTTACTTACCGTAATGTACCCTTTTAAATCTATCACCAGTGTTCACCCCCAGATCACCCCTACACACTACAATACTCACTCCTACCGACCACCAGTGTTCACCCCCAGATCACCCTTACACACTACAATACTCTCTCCTACTGACCACCAGTGTTCACCCCCAGATCACCATTAAACACTACAATACTCTCTCCTACTGACCACCAGTGTTCACCCCCAGATCACCCTTAAACACTACAATACTCACTCCCACTGACCACCAGCACCATCAGCTCAGCTTCTCCTTCACCAGTTCTCCTGTTTCCACCTTAAATGAAGGTACAGGTACGTTCTGGCTCCTGCTGCACTGTTTAAGGTGGAACAGGAGAACTAGTAGCAACAGTTATTGTAGATTTGCAAACACAGGATGAAGAAGGGGGTCATTACATCTTGCACATAAATATTTTCCAGCAGGCTAATTATAATAATCCTAATAATAATAACAGATTTTATTTATAATGTTCTTTAACTCAAACCCAGCGTGTATGGGTGAATATTTAAAAGCACTTCCTAACTTCCAGAAGAAAAAAAAATAGTCATTTTCCCCGTAACCCTTAAGTAAGAAATAATAAATGAGCGAGCTCGTGATTTATTGATGAAACTACCACACTGTGGTGCTTCTCGCCGTGGGCATGACTCCAGGCCAAAGCAGTTATAACAAAGATAGAAGTGAAAATGGTGTTGATTTTTAAGTTATCCATATCAAATGAGAGCCAGTCTTTTGATTTTATATCTAAGAAAATATAAAATAATTGACTTCGTGGCATTGAGAGTCTTTCAGGGATGCGGGAAGAACACGCTAATAAATCCCGGACCGCTGTAAATGTGAAGGGCAGGTCACACTCAACGGCTCTAACTCAATATGGTCATGCAATCACACCGACTGTGGTATTACTGATTATACAGTAAATATGAGGGCGTGACCTGCGACCTGTGGCGTCCAATAGACTGACAGCGTGATGAGACAATAAGAAACAGTTTGACCTTTTAAATTGCAGACGGGTTCGTTAACATATCTTAAGACCTGTTTAGTAAATAGAATTGCTTTATGAATAGTTATGCATGGTTATGAATTATTCAGTGACTATTATAAAAGGTTTTGTAGGATATATATTTATATATTTATATATATAATATATTAATGTCTAATATTTTGTCTCAAGGTTCAAGGATATTCCAAGTTTTCAACCAAACAGTGGAGTTCAAAGAGTTTGAGTCTTATTTTTCTTTCTTTTAAGTACAATTCTGATACTTTTGCAATTGTGAGAAGTCAAGTCTACTTCAAAAATTAGAGTTTACGCCTCAAAACGTATGAAGGCTTGAAACTGAGGAGATGGAGGTGAAGAACAGAGTGGAGGAGATGGAGGTGAGGAACAGAGTGGAGGAGATGGAGGTGAGGAACAGAGTGGAGGAGATGGAGGTGAAGAACAGAGTGGAGAAGATGGAGGTAAAGAACAGAGTGGAGAAGATGGAGGTAAGGAACAGAGTGGAGAAGATGGAGGTGAGGAACAGAGTGGAGGAGATGGGGTGAAGAACAGAGTGGAGGAGATGGGGGAAGTGTGTGAAAAACTGGAGGAAATGGAGGTGAAGAACAGAGTGGAAGAGATGGAGGTGAAGAACAGAGAGGAGGAGATAGAGGTGAGGAGCAGAGTGGAGGAGATGAAGGCAGTGTGTTAAAACAGTGGAGGAGATGGAGGTGAAGAACAGAGTGGAAGAGACAGAGGTGAAGAACAGCATGGAGGAGATGGAGGTGAGGAACAGAGTGGAGGAGATGGAAGTGAGGAACAGAGTGGAGGAGATGGAGGTGAGGAACAGAGTGGAGGAGATGGGGGTGAAGAACAGAGTGGAGGAGATGGGGGAAGTGTGTGAAAAACACTGGAGGAGATGGAGGTGAGGAACAGAGTGGAGGGGATGGAGGTGAAGAACAGAGAGGAGGAGATAGAGGTGAAGAGCAGAGTGGAGGAGATGAAGACAGTGTGTGAAAAACACTGGAGGAGATGGAGGTGAAGAACAGAGTGGAAGAGACAGAGGTGAAGAACAGCATGGAGGTGAGGAACAGAGTGGAGGAGATGGAGGTGAAGAACAGAGTGGAGGAGATGGGGAAGTGTGTGAAAAACAGTGGAGGAGATGGAGGTGAAGAACAGAGTGGAGGAGATGGAGGTGAAGAACAGAGTGGAGGAGATGGAGGTGAAGAACAGAGAGGAGGAGATAGAGGTGAAGAGCAGAGTGGAGGAGATGAAGGCAGTGTGTGAAAAACAGTGGAGGAGATGGAGGTGAAGAACAGAGTGGAAGAGACAGAGGTGAAGAACAGCATGGAGGAGATGGAGGTGAGGAACAGAGTGGAAGAGATGGAAGTGAGGAACAGAGTGGAGGAGATGGAAGTGAGGAACAGAGTGGAGGAGATGGAGATGAGGAACAGAGTGGAAGAGATGGGGAAGTGTGTGAAAAACAGTGGAGGAGATGGAGGTGAAGAACAGAGTGGAGGAGATGGAGGTGAAGAACAGAGAGGAGGAGATAGAGGTGAAGAGCAGAGTGGAGGAGATGGCGGTGAAGAACAGAGAGGATGAGATAGAGGTGAAGAGCAGAGTGGAGGAGATGGAGGTGAGGAACAGAGTGGAGGAGATGGAGGTGAAGAACAGAGTGGAGGAGATGGAGGTGAAGAACAGAGTGGAGGAGATGGAGGTGAAGAACAGAGTGGAGGAGATGGAGGTGAAGATAAGGAGATATCAGGAGAAAAAGATACAAACAGAACATCACATTAGATGTTAGAGGTGATGCTGATGTGATAAAGAGAGATTTGGGGCCTGGCCCAGCTTATCCTGAAGGAGATACATGGGTCCACCCTCCCATGGGCTCACCACCTGTAGGAGGGGAAATGGGGCTCCGGTGCTATGTGGATCGGGTGGCAGTCGCCAGCGGTCACTAAGAGGCGGACCGCGGTCCAGGTCCGGACCCAGATGTTGTCTAATGAGGACCCAAACAGTGTTTGGACAGTGTTTATTTTAAGCTGCGGAACGTTTCTTGTCTTTACGGTATACGGGCGCAGTAAACTCACTGACCAATCGGGTATGTTGTGAGATCACCAACGGCTCCTCAGCCAATCAGATCTGTGCAGATTCAGGCTCACGGTGCGAACACAGATGGGGTACGAAGCGGGAAGCAGCAGTCGGAGAAAAGCTCAGTCAGACGACGTGCTATAAAAAAGGAAACTCAGCAGAAAAACTACTTTTTAACCAGAAATGAACCGAGACATGTTTATTCTTCCCACAGACAGCTCCACACCAACATCTCATCTGTTCTGAGAGCGAGGAGAATTAAACATAGCCGTATCTCTTATATGTGTGAGAATGACCCTCACACCATTTCAGCCCAGGTTTAAAGTCCTGGCTGGACCACCAAGAGCTCACTTCTCTCACTGAACAAGAGAAAGTCTGAGAGAAGAACACGAGAGAGAGAAACTGATAAGATGTTAAACTGAGTTAACAAGACAATGTTATTTTATTTACTTTTTCTCACTTTAAAAAAAATGCATTGTTTTTTTTAATACAGGGGAAAAAACATGTATTTTTAAATTAGTTTTATAATTAATTCAGTTCAGTATTAAACAGTAAATATACTGAAATATACTGAACGGTATGTGTGGTGTGTTGGTGTTTCAGTAGCTGATGGTATAAGATGCTGATACTAGGCTACTTCAGGATCTGGATAAGGCACTGAATCAGAACACACGTTAGAAGTTATGATGGTTCGGATCTTGGTCTAAAATTTTTTTAACAAACTGGACCTTACTGAATTCTAATTAAATAGCCCTGGCCTAGGCGTTCCAATCCTCGGTTACTGAAACTGGCTCTGGGCACTGTTTTACATATATATAATGCTGCCCTGCTGTAGAGTTTATCTGAGCCTCACCCCAAACATTTCAATGCATGTTATGTCTGGACATGATGTGCAAATGACAAATAAACTTGAAACTTGAAAATCACTGAAATTCAGTTTTAACGATGAGAAAAACAACAAGGATGAAAACTTTTAACACAATGTTTGAAGTAATTTTTTTTCTAAACGTGTTCTTCGATGTACTTTCAGTGATAAACCCTTCGTTGTTCTTGCTCTGAGTTCTAACATCGGGGTTTTAGGGCCGAATGGCTAAATTAGCCGATGCAGGACGATTAATCTCCATCCTAGTGTGTCCTTGTTTGTTGGCAAAGACAAAGTCCCCTTCCCCCCTACAAACCCACCCAACCCCCCCCCCCCCCCCCACACACACACATTACCCTTTATACTCGTCCCTGATCCACTCGTCCATCCTCCCTTCTTCTCTCGTCCTTTCATTAATTCCTAAGACGCTGCTGTTTGACCCCTGAGCCGGGTCATTAGCACAGAGTCATTAACCAAATTAAACCAATCCCCAAAATGCATGCACTGGGGGTGGCGGGGGTTGGTGGGGTGGGGGGGTCTGAGGGGGTATGTGTGTCTATATACACATATGTGTGTAGTACTGTTTAAGAGTCAGATAACACTCTTCATTAATTCACTCATTTACACTCCAGTAGTTACAAACAATGAAACCATTACGATACTCAGATATCGAGATTAGATATAAAACAGTTCATTAGTAAAAAATAATAGTAAGATCATTAATAAGTGGGTAATAAGTTATGTGATGTAAACAATATTAGTCTTCATCAAACAAAACACTCAATTTTTGACCTTTTTTGACTCTTTCTACGCCTTAGAACTCATAAAATACCACACAACAAACAATAATAGAGATATTTTACTTACTAATAAGTATAATTATAAGTTGTATTCTCCCATTAATATATTTGGTATTTCTTAAATACTACTAAATAATAAATTAGTAATTATAGAGATAAATAATACAGATAAAGATAAAACAAATATGGTAACAAGTTCTACTAATGCATAAATGTAATGTTATATTTTATAGTACTTAAAGAATAATAAGTGTGTATGTAAACAATAACAAATAACAAATGTGTTAAAAATGGTAAAACTAATGGCTGCTTACTGAAGAATGATATGCTTGTAGTATAGTTTGTAAAGAGTAAAAAGTAAGTAATGAGTAATAAAATGAAAATTAATGGTAGAAAGATTCCACATTTAGACACGTGTTCTGATTCTTAAATCTAATTATGTTTATCGTCATGTCACATTTAACGCCACAAACTATATACAGAGTAAACATCAACATTGCATCATTTTCCAAATATACTGTTTATTAAATATTTGGAGGAGATTATTTTCTGAAGCTCCTGAGATACTCCGGAGTAGAACTGGCTTGGTGGGACTGAAGGTCGTGGTTGGTCCATATTTTGATTGACATGATCAGATCAATGGTATATGTGATCTTAACGAAGGAGAAAATCAGTAATATGACGTTTATTAGTCTTCATCAAAGAAAACTGTTGAAAAGTGAATATATTTTGAGTCTGTTGCTGATGTGGGTCGAGGTGGAGGAGTGGAAGGTGGAGGGGTGGAAGGTGGAGGAGTGGAAGGTGGAGGAGTGTAAGGGGGAGGGGTGGAAGGTGGAGGAGTGGAAGGTGGAGGGATGGAAGGTCGAGGAGTGGAAGGTGGAGGCGTGTAAGGTGGAGGAGTGGAAGGTGGAGGAGTGGAAGGTGGAGGCGTGGAAGGTGGAGGAGTGGAAGGTGGAGGGGTGAAAGGTGGAGGAGTGGAAGGTGGAGGGGTGAAAGGTGGAGGAGTGGAAGGTGGAGGAGTGGAAGGTGGAGGTGTGAAAGGTGGAGGCGTGTAAGGTGGAGGAGTGGAAGGTGGAGGGGTGAAAGGTGGAGGAGTGGAAGGTGGAGGGGTGAAAGGTGGAGGAGTGGAAGGTGGAGGAGTGGAAGGTGGAGGTGTGAAAGGTGGAGGCGTGTAAGGTGGAGGAGTGGAAGGTGGAGGTGTGAAAGGTGGAGGAGTGGAAGGTGGAGGGGTGAAAGGTGGAGGAGTGGAAGGTGGAGGAGTGGAAGGTGGAGGCGTGTAAGGTGGAGGAGTGGAAGGTGGAGGTGTGAAAGGTGGAGGAGTGGAAGGTGGAGGAGTGGAAGGTGGAGGCGTGGAAGGTGGAGGAGTGGAAGGTGGAGGTGTGAAAGGTGGAGGAGTGGAAGGTGGAGGAGTGGAAGGTGGAGGAGTGGAAGGTGGTCTATAACTTGTACACAGGACTGTATGTGTGTTTGTATATGATTGTGTTGAGCTCGGTGTGTAAACGCAGGCGTATGACTGAGAGTGAGAGAGATCACCGTCTAACCGCTCGACCCGCTGCACTAATTATGATGTAACTGGAACAACAGTGTGTGTGTGTGTGTGTGTGTGTGTGTGTGAGGTGTGTTTGTGTGAGGTATGTGGGTGTGTGTGTGTATGAGGTGTGTGTGAGGTTTGTGTGTGTGTGTGAGTTGTGTGAAAGGTGAGAGGTTTGTGTGTGTGTGTGAGCTGTGTGTATGAGGTGTGTGTGTGTGTGTATGAGGTATGTGTGTGTGAGGTGTGTGTGAGGTGTGTGTGTGTGTGTATGAGGTGTGTGTGAGGTGTGTGTGTGAGTTGTGTGTGTATGAGGTGTGTGTGTGTGTATGAGGTGTGTGTGTGAGGTGCGTGTGTGAGTTGTGTGTGTGTGTATGAGGTGTGTGTGTGAGTTGTGTGTGAGGTGTGTGTGTGTGTATGAGGTGTGTGTGTGAGTTGTGTGTGAGGTGTGTGTGTGAGTTGTGTATGAGGTGTGTGTGTGAGGTGCGTGTGTGAGTTGTGTGTGTATGAGGTGTGTGTGTGTGTATGAGGTGTGTGTGTGAGTTGTGTGTGTATGAGGTGTGTGTGTGTGTGTATGAGGTGTGTGTGTGAGGTGCGTGTGTGTGTATGAGGTGTGTGTGTGAGTTGTGTGTGAGGTGTGTGTGTGTGTGGTGATTAACCCCAGGCTGCTGAGAAATGAGTCTAATGAGGAGAGCGGGACATTGGATCTGTTCAATCAATTTCTCTCTCTCTCTCTCTCTCTCTCTCTCTCTCTCTCTCTCTGACTCTCTCTCTGACTCTCTCTCTCTCTCTCTCTCTGACTCTCTCTCTCTCTCTCTCTCTCTCTCAGCCTGTCATTTATCACTATCCTTCTGTCTCTGTCTTTCTTTCTCTTTCTTTCCTCTTCTATCTTTCTTTCCTCTTCTCTCTCTGTCTCATGTTCCTCCATCACTTTTTGGTCTCATCCAGTCTCTTTTCTCTCCCTCTTTCTCCCTCCTTCCATCTCTCTTTGTCTCTCTGTCTGTCGCTCCATTCATCCCTCCCTCTGTCTCTCACCTTCTCCTCTCTCTCTGTCTCTCCATTCCCTCTCTTTCTGTCTCCTTTCCTGCCTCCTTTTTTCTCTGTTTCTTTCATTTCTTTTCTATACATCTATCTCTCTCATTCCCTCCCATCTCCTTTACAACTTCTTTCTCTTTCTCCTATTTCCTCTCTTTCCATTCCTCTTTCTATCTCTCTCCTTTTCTCCTATCTCTCTCATTGTTTCTGCCTTTCCCCCCTCTATCTCTCTCTGTCTCTCCTCTCCTCCTTTCATTCCTCTGTCTCTCCATCAGTCCCTCCAACTCTCTCACCGCCCTGTCTCCTTTCCTCCTTCTATCTTTCTCTCCTTTTCTCCTATCCCTCTCTTTGTCCCTCTTATTGTTTCTCTCTTTTCCCCTCTATCTCTTTCTATGTCTCTGCCCCCTTCCTTTCCTTCCTCTTTCTCTCTCTCATTTCCTCTCTCCATCCCTCATTCTATCTCTCTCTCTTTCTCTCCTATCTCTCACTTTGTCTCTCTTATTGTTTCTCTTTTCCCCTTTATTTCTCTCTCCTTTTCTCTCAGTCTCTCATCACTCCCTCTATCTCGCTTATTCCCTCCTGTCTCCTTTCCACCTTCTCTCTTTCCCTCTCTATGTCTGTCTCTTCCTCATTTCCTGTCTCTTCGTTCTATCCCTCTCTCCTTCTCTTCTCTCTCTTTGTCTCTCTTATTGCTTCTCTCTTTCCCCTCTATCTCTTTCTACTTCTCTCCTCTCTTTATGTTCAACCCCTTTCCTCTCTTATTTCTCATTGTTTCTTTCTTTCCCCTCTATCTCTCTCTATGTCTCTCCTCCCCTCCTTTCCTTCCTCCTTCTCTCTCTCTCATTTCCTCTCTCCATTCCTCATTCTATTCCCTCCTGTCTTCTTTCCACCTTCTCTCTTTCCCTCTCTCTGTCTGTCTCTCCCTCATTTCCTGTCTCTTCATTCTTTGTTCTATCTCTCTCTCCTTCTCTTCTATCTCTCTTATTGCTTCTCTCTTCCCCTCTATCTCTTTCTATGTCTCTCCTCTCTGTCTCTCTATTCTCTTCCCCCTTTCCCCTCTTATTTCCTTGCTTTCTCTGTCTCTCTCGTTTCCTGTCTCCCCAATTCCTCCCGCTATCTATCTCCTCTCGTCTCTCTTCTCTCCCTCTGTCTCTCCACCCTCCCTCCCTCCCTCTCTTTCTCCTCCACAGTATTTAAATGCGTCTCTGACCTTGTAATGGCTGACAGTGACGGGCTCTTGAACCCATTTAGTCTTCTACTGTCTCCTCATTTGTCTCGGCGCTGCCGCTGTAATTTTAGCCGGACGAGGGAGGGAGTGGCCTGGCCGAGCTTCTGGTCACACAGCACGGAGAAAGCGAAACTCCTCACCCCCTAAAGAGGCCGGGAAATGGAGCAGGAGGTGTTCAGCCATTTCCTTCCAAAATTAGTCCTGCTAGCGTTCCGGGGAGCGACGACGACGCCTGGAAAAAAAATCGGCCGATTAAGCCGGACAGCGTGCATTAATTAAAGCGCCTTTTAAAAACACGGCCAGGCTTAATAGACTGGATATTATTACAGCCGCACCATTAAAATCTCAAACCGCACAAGAGGGACAAGGACAAACAAGCCATCGTACAGCTCCCAGCAGCTCCGCTGACTAATAAACAACCAGCGCTGGTCAAACACAGCACAGCTACACAACCCCCCGGAACCACGGCGGCCCCGATCCACCGCCTCCCGGCCTGACCCGAGAGGTCCTGCGGGTTGACTCCTTGGCTCTCCGCTGACGGCTAAAACGATGTTTTCGGAAGACCAAGTAAACATTCATGTGTGTGTCGTTTCCAGAAGAGCTTGTATGGAATGATTTGACGAGTCCAGGATCCAGAATTTCAGATACTGCTTCATCCGTGATTCAGGCTGAATAAGCTCAAACGCTGAGCTGCATTTACATCACGCTCGCTGCACGCCGAGAATGCTAAAGAAGAACCATTCAGCACTCAGCTGTTCTGGCTGGTATCTCTGGAACACCTGCAAGCTCAAACCTGTACATCCCTCAAAGCACGGCTTTCATAACGTTTATTACGTTTTTTATTATTAACAGAGTTAGAACAGAGCTAGAACAGAGCTAGAACAGAGCTACAACAGAGTTAAAAGAGAGTTAGAACAGAGGTACAACAGCTAGAACAGAGTTAGAACAGAGCTAGAACAGAGTTAAAAGAGAGTTAGAACAGAGGTACAACAGCTAGAACAGAGTTAAAACAGAGTTAAAACAGAGCTAGAACAGAGTTAAAACAGAGTTAAAACAGAGTTAAAACAGAGCTAGAACAGAGCTAGAACAGAGTTAAAACAGAGTTAGAACAGAGCTAGAAGAGAGCTAGAACAGAGTTAAAACAGAGTTAAAACAGAGTTAAAACAGAGCTAGAACAGAGCTAGAACAGAGTTAAAACAGAGTTAGAACAGAGTTAGAACAGAGCTAGAAGAGAGCTAGAACAGAGTTAAAACGGAGTTAAAACAGAGCTAGAACAGAGCTAGAACAGAGTTAAAACAGAGCTAGAACAGAGCTAGAACAGAGTTAGAACAGAGTTAGAAGAGAGCTAGAAGAGAGCTAGAACAGAGTAAAACAGAGTTAAAACAGAGTTAAAACAGAACTAGAACAGAGCTAGAACAGAGTTAAAACAGAGCTAGAACAGAGCTAGAACAGAGTTAAAACAGAGCTAAAACAGAGCTAGAACAGAGTTAGAACAGAGTTAGAACAGAGAAAATAAAATATGTTCTTCTTGTGGCTCTCTTTGGGGTCTGGTATTTTTGTGGTATCTCTGGTACAGCTGGTATTTGGGGTCTGGTGTTTTTGTGTTGTATCTCTGGTATTTGGGGTCTTGGTACAGCTGGTATTTGGGGTCTGGTGTTTTTGTGTTGTATCTCTGGTATTTGGGGTCTTGGTACAGCTGGTATTTGGGGTCTTGTGTTTTTGTGGTATCTCTGGTACAGCTGGTATTTGGGGTCTGGTGTTTTTGTGTTGTATCTCTGGTATTTGGGGTCTTGGTACAGCTGGTATTTGGGGTCTTGTGTTTTTGTGGTATCTCTGGTACAGCTGGTATTTGGGGTCTGGTGTTTTTGTTGTATCTCTGGTATTTGGGGTCTTGGTACAGCTGGTATTTGGGGTCTGGTGTTTTTGTGGTATCTTTGGTATTTGGGGTCTTGGTACAGCTGGTATTTGGGGTCTGGTGTTTTTGTGGTATCTTTGGTATTTGGGGTCTTGGTACAGCTGGTTATTGAGGTTTGGATTTTGGTCATTTTGTGGTGCAGTTGGTATTTGGGGTTTGGTAGTTTTGGGTTGCAGGGGTATTTGGGGTCTGGTATTTTTGTGGTATCTCTGTGGTATTCCGGTGCTGATGGTATTTTTGGAGGTCGTTATATGACAAACGGGTTTGGTATTTCTGTTGTTCCTCGTATTTAGGGTTTGATATTTCTTTGTGCCTAGTATCTTGGGTCTGGTGTTTTTGGGGGGCACTGGGTATTTTGGGTCTGATATTTCTGTGTTCCTGGTAATTGGGGTTTTATTTTTGGGATGTCTGGTATTTGAAGATTGGTATTTTTTTAGGTGCAGCTGGTATTTGTGCTTTGCTATGCATTGCACCATTTATCACATGATTGTTGTGGCATTTGTTTGGTGTTTTTGTGATGTAATGCTGTTTGAGTTTTGCTAGTTTTGCGGTGCATACTGAGTGTAATCTGTTCTACACATACATGATACACTCATACATGTGTGATTGGAATTTTCTGTGGATCCTATCAGCCAACATGCTAACATATGCTACATTCATACGCTAATAACAGACATTGTTAGTTGGACAGGAGTGACGAGTGCATCACCCCCTTCTTTGACCTCTGTATTCAGAAGACGGTGGATTGTTTATGTTAAATTCAGTTTATTTCCACCGTAAGACTACATTTCTACCAACATTCAGCCCAAACATCCTCATCCATGCCCTTAGATAGTCTGGCTATGAGATTTTGATGATGTTTCTTTTCAGTTTTAGCAAAGTAATAAATATCTTTCAGAAATATATTCTGTTATATGTTTAATTACAAATGAATTCATAAGTTCTAAGAGGTTTGTTTCCAAAAAACAGTATATCCATTTGTAAAAAAGTGTAGAAAAAAAGAGTTATAATAAAGAATTACAGCTGCCCTAGAATAGAAAACACACTTTGCTATCTTTAGTGAAGCTGATATGAGGAAAGGAGACTGTTTGAAAATTGACTCGATCACGGCTGAGTTTGATATTCCGGTTTCCTGGAAGAGCAGCATAATGACCTCATCATCTCCTCCTGAGACGAACATGGTAGAAAATTAAATCTGAGTATAAACTGAATATCAGTAAACACCTGAAGGTCATTTTCTTGACAAATCTCATGACACAAACACTCAAAACACTCAATCTCTCCCGCAGCTCTGAGCCGTGAAGTCAAACTGACGTCATTCCAGTTTTGGGGAATAAGGACCAGTCTGTTTCGGAATGATGCTCCGAGGTGCAGTGTGTACCTGTGCGGCTGCGGATGCACACAAATCACCGCCGTGGACATGACCTTCATATGAGAACAGCTAACTGAGACAGAAAGAGAGAAACACAATTAGACGATCAATCCTGAGAGTCTCTAGTTCTTCTCTCCGTGTCCCTCAGCAAACTGGAGCGTCCACAACATTATTCATCTGATTAACGGGGTCTTTTCGTGTCCAGCTCTAGGGTATCACTACTGAACCAGGCGTGTGTAGATGTACCCTACCAGTCAAAAGTTTGGGCACACCTAACCGAATACCGTTGCTGTTCAAAGTAAAACAAGAATCTCCAAAATGGTGACTTTCAATGTGAGTCAATGGAACAAGCTGAAATGCTGAAATGTTATTTTCGAGTATGTCTATTGGTCCATTCATCCATTCAAAAATAATAATCGACAAAAGTGGTGATACACGTTTTTGCTTGGACAACAATGATATGTATGGATGTAATTATAAAGATACTGATCTGGGTTCATCTGGAATTAAACAATGACACATTTGACATCCAAGTCTTCCAAATAATGAATTAGTAAATAAATAAAAATGCACATCCAGTTTATTCCAACGTGATCAACAACAGAAGTTGGGAAAATACATTACAGTAAAATACTGGCAGCAGAGATGCAGGTATTATACTGTTATTTTACAGTGCATCTACTGTCATTTATTATAACAGTATTGTACTGTAAATTGAATTACAGCATATGACAGTAAAATAACTGCGTATTTATGGTACTAACCAACTAGCCAGCCAGCTAGCTAACTAGCTAACACTGTTCAAGCTACAGTTTCTTTACTAAATTTAGTCACTAATTAAAACTGACCTAATTAACAACATCTTATATTTTAAAAGTTTAATAATTATACTGACAAAACCATATCACTGTAAACATTAGGAGACACGATGTTAATAGCTATCTTAATCTTGAGTTTTACGAGGACCACCGCAGCTTCAGTCCAAACGGGTCTCCTTGTCTAAGAACTGATTTAGATTATCTTTTTTATTTTACTAATAAACTCAATACAAGTTGCCCAGCACTTCCTGCACTGACTGAATGAGCTGAAAGAATCTTAACTCAGCTGAGCCCGATAGGCTGGCCCCGCCCACTGCTTATATTTTATCACTTAAATGAGTAGAAGTAGTTTGGACTGTTTAATCAAAAAGGGATATCATTAAAAAGAAACATTAGTCTGCAATCATCAGTATGAGTTTGATAGATAGTGAGAGGACTGTAAAGTGATGATGGTATATATTTCAAAAGGTTGACAGAAAATATTGTATTAGCAGATACATTAGTTATTTGCTGTAATTGGGAAACTGATTACATTACTGTTAATTTACATATGCTGTGTGATTATTTGACACTATTTTACAATTATTATAAAAAACAGTAAGATTCTGTTATATATCCACAGTAAATTTACAGCAATTCATTACTGTATGAATCACTTTTCCACCGCAGCTCCATTGAAACAATGCCGGCTTGCTGTCGGACGAACACCACATTCACATAAAGGCAACATCAGCCATCATACAAGCTCCTGTAAGTGTCCCAATACTTTTATCCATATAGTATATTGTCGCTGTCCAAAGAAAAAAACAATCCCCAAAGCAATTTCAGCTTTGTTTCCATATACAGACTGTATTCCGTATGAACACTACCACTCAAAAGTTTGGTATCACAGTGAAATGTTCTTGTTTTAATGGAGTATCTTCTTCTTAACACAACAATGGACTGACGGGTCTCTAAAGAAAGTAGTTTCTTTCTGGTCATTGTGAGTCGGTCAGCAAGCCATCAACTGCTGATCTTCAGATACTAAACTAACCTAGAATGTTGTTCCCTTTTATACTCACTTATTAGTAGAATGTATTTCAGCTGTGATCACAATTGAGCAAGAGTGTCCTAACAACCAATTAGTCCAATAATATCCTTAACTTGGATTGGTGGTCGTACCAGGAGATTTAGACAGAGGACTGAGAATTGCTGATAATAGGACTATATGTAAAATAAGCCTCTATACAAAATTAGACTTTAATACAAACATTTTTATTCTTTAAAAATCATCTGACACACTTACATTAATTGAGAAATTAACAATATTATTTGTAAATTGCATGAAGTTAAATTCTAAAGTGATCCTAAACTTTTGAGTGGTAGTGTATATACTCTGAAGTGAGTGATTTTTGGGCTTAAAGTAGAACTGCTATTCATTGAGTTGTGGCTTCAATTCATTTGTTTACACTTTACTTTTCACTTTACTTTGTTTGTTGTTGCTTATTTAGCTCTTTACAAACCACCATAGTTACCAATTTTAATCCTAATCTCAATTCCCACAATGATTTTATATAGAATTTAAAACATGAACCAAATTCCAATCTTCTTTAGACTGACAGACTAACGAGACGCGCTCTATGACCTTAATCGTGATAAAGCACAATATTAAATCATGCTAACTTATTCACCGACTCGATTTAGCCATTAGAGGAGACTCTCACAGCCTTCCACGTCCACTAAAGCTGCCTCTAGAGGGCGCTCTGTGTGTGGCCCAGTTCCCCCGGCTGTAGCTCTTTCTCTTAGGACGGCAAAGAGCTGTGGTTTCTGATTCCTTCATTAATTCGCGGCCCGACTCCTCCTGCTCTTTCCCGAGGCGCAGCAGCAGGACCTCGTCCTTGGACACTGCTGAGCAACATCCTCTGAATAATCAGTGGGTTTGAGTTATAGTTCCACTGGCTGGGGCCGACATGCCGATCTAAAGGAAACAGCATGTTCTCCTTCGAGCTCTTTCACCACCTCCCTCCCTCCCTCCCTCTCTCTCTCTCTCTCTCTCTCTCTCTCTCTCTCTTACCAAGGCATCCCTGTCACGCATAAATAATCGCCCAGAGATACGTGTCACACCCTGAGCGTTCGGATCTAATGGAGGAATTCCACTCACACTGGCAAAGTCAGGAGAAAGAGGCTGGAAGGACTTTTCTTGGACGTTTGTTCTGAGAGAGGGAGTTTGAAGGAGCTGTGTTAAACAGATTCTCTCGTGTCCCATTAGCATGATTAGGCCGTGACCTTGTTAGCCTCCATCATCGCTTCCCCCACTGCAGCAATTTTAATTCCTTTCCTCAACATGACAACTAATTATTCTGGAAACATGTGTGTCCCACCAAATGACCAACCCGGAGCCTTCTCTCGCTGCGCGCTCCGAAAACGCTCACAGCTGTATGAATAACTGAACACGAGCGCATGACAGCAAATACCACCAACAGCAACAACAACATTTACTCCCCGTTTTAAACATTTGATTAAAACGCCGTATAGAAAAGAGAAAAAGTGTTGATTTAACTGCAGAAGGACATTTATACTGCACTGAGTTCTAGTTTCTTTTCAGGGCTCTAGGAAGCTTTCACAACCAATTCAATTAAACTAATTGCTTATATAGTTCTTGAGAGGAAGGGTGTCTAGGGGAGAAGGTAAATCTCGAGGAGAAGGATGTCTGGAGGAGAAGGTAGATCTTGAGTAGAAGGAAATTTAAAGGAGAACGTAGTTCTTGAGTAGAAGGGCGTCTGGAGGAGAAGGTAGTTCTTGAGTAGTAGGGCATCTGGACGAGAAGGTAGTTCTTGAGTAGTAGGGCGTCTGGAGAAGAAGGTAGCTTTTGAGTAGAAGGACGTTTAGAGGAGAAGGTAGTTCTTGAGTAGAAGGACATTTAGAGGAGATGGTAGTTCTTGAGTAGAAGGACATTTAGAGGCGAAGGTAGATCTTGAGTAGACGGACGTTTAGAGGAGAAGGTAGCTCTTGAGTAGAAGGACGTCTGGAGGAGAAGGTAGTTCTTGAGTAGAAGGATGTTTAGAGGAGAAGGTAGCTTTTGAGTAGAAGGACATTTAGAGGAGATGGTAGTTCTTGAGTAGAAGGACATTTAGAGGCGAAGGTAGATCTTGAGTAGAAGGACGTTTAGAGGAGAAGGTAGATCTTGAGTAGAAGGACGATTAGAGGAGAAGGTAGCTTTTGAGTTGAAGGATGTTTAGAGGAGATGGTAGTTCTTGAGCAGAAGAACATTTAGAGGCGAAGATAGATCTTGAGTAGAAGAACGTCTGGAGGAGAAGGTAGCTCTTGAGTAGAAGGACATTTAGAGGAGAAGGTAGCTCTTGGGTAGAAGGACATTTAGAGGAGAAGGTAGCTCTTGAGTAGAAGGACGTCTGGAGGTGAAGGTAGATCTTGAGTAGAAGGACGTCTGGAGAAGAAGGTAGATCTTGAGTAGAAGGACGATTAGAGGAGAAGGTAGCTTTTGAGTTGAAGGACGTTTAGAGGAGATGGTAGTTCTTGAGCAGAAGGACATTTAGAGGCGAAGACAGATCTTGAGTAGAAGGACGTCTGGAGGAAAGGTAGCTCTTGAGTAGAAGGACATTTAGAGGAGAAGGTAGCTCTTGAGTAAAAGGACGTCTGGAGGTGAAGGTAGATCTTGAGTAGAAGGACGTTTCGAGGAGAAGGTAGATCATGAGTAAAAGGACATCTGGAGGAGAAGGTAGCTCTTGAGTAGAAGGATGTCTGGAGGAGAAGGTAGCTCTTGAGTAGAAGGACATTTAGAGGAGAAGGTAGTTCTTGAGTAGAAGGACATTTAGAGGCGAAGGTAGATCTTGAGTAGAAGGACGTTTAGAGGAGAAGGTAGATCTTGAGTAGAAGGACGTCTGGAGAAGAAGGTAGATCTTGAGTAGAAGGACGATTAGAGGAGAAGGTAGCTTTTGAGTTGAAGGACGTTTAGAGGAGATGGTAGTTCTTGAGCAGAAGAACATTTAGAGGCGAAGATAGATCTTGAGTAGAAGAACATCTGGAGGAGAAGGTAGTTCTTGAGTAAAAGGACATTTAGAGGTGAAGGTAGATCTTGAGTAGAAGGACGTTTAGAGGAGAAGGTAGATCTTGAGTAGAAGGATGTCTGGAGAAGAAGGTAGATATTGAGTAGAAGGAAGATTAGAGGAGAAGGTAGATCATGAGTAAAAGGACATCTGGAGGAGAAGGTAGCTCTTGAGTAGAAGGACGACTGGAGGAGAAGGTAGCTCTTGAGTAGAAGGACGTCTGGAGGAGAAGGTAGCTCTTGAGTAGAAGGACGTCTGGAGGAGAAGGTAGGGTTTATCTTTTATGTATGGACTTTTTTGAAACTCTTGTAAAGTAAACAGTAAATGTTGTGATGCTCTCTCAAACTCCTTCGTTTAAAAATTGAGGAACATGATGTTCTCTGCTTTGGGCCTTGAAGAACAGGTTTCACCCACGGGTGCTGTGACTGTTTCCCATCTGTAGGCAGGAGAGAAGTCTTTCCCCCGTCTCTGAGGCTGATCTGTCCCCTCCTCTCAGCCTGATCTGTGTGAGGAACTGATGAGAGGTGTATCGCCCCTGGCAAGCGTTTCAAGTCGTGTGAGCGCAGAACAATGGCGGCTGTCATCGGGCGCGTTCCTCGGTGGAGGACGGCGGCTCCTTGATTTTTCTGTCTTCATCACCGCCTCATCCGTCAACGTCGTCCGCGGGGGCTAATCGATGACGGCGTTGACAAATGCGGAGCCCACCTCGGGTAATTAATAAATGAAAGCGAGGTGTTCTGGGCTGCCTCCCGTGATGCGGAGGGCGGGGCGTGTCTCAGACATCAGGGGAGACGGCGGCGCTAACCGCGAACGCTAAACGCCGCATCTGATAAACGCTCGTTTAGCTGCTACATGAAAGTGGCGGGCGTTTGATAGCTCAGTGGGGAGACGTTGGGGAGGCAGACCCGGTGTGTGTGCGTGTGAGGGAGTGTGTGAGGGAGTGTGTGAGGGAGTGTGACAGGTGCTGCATGTATCATCTTTACAGGGATGAAAAACAGGCCAGAAAAAAAGGTATCACCTGTCAATCACGAGCGAGAGAGGTGTGTTGATTAGGAAAAGAGAGCGAACGGCACAAAATTGGAGCGTTTGTTCTTGTTTAGACCGGCACATCAATAAACCGGCGCCCATCAAGTACACTGTTGATCAGCTACAACATGTTTGGCATCAGAAGTTTTCGGTTTAGTCTTGAGCTGTGAGGCAGAGTTAGTTTTAGCTGTGGACGCACTGCATTAATACAGTAATCAGATCTATAGTGAAGAGTGTTTAATAATAATAATGAGGACCTTAGGCAATTCAGTCTGCTTTGATGCTGGAGGATTTAGAAATATATAATTTCAGGAAATATTACTTTATAAACTTTAACAATACACAGACAAAATGAAGCTTCAATAAGCTTTGAGCTTAACAACTGCCCATCCTGTGTGGTCTGATACTGAACAACTGCCCATCCTGTGTGGTCTGATACTGAACAACTGCCCATCCTGTGTGGTCTGATACTGAACAACTGCCCATCCTGTGTGTCTGATACTGAACCACAACTGCCACATCCCTGTGGTCTGATACTGAACTACCTGCCCCATCCTGTGTGGTCTGATACTGAACAACTGCCCATCCTGTGTGGTCTGATACTGAACAACTGTCCATCCTGTGTGGTCTGATACTGAACAACTGTCCATCCTGTGTGGTCTGATTCTGAAGCGTATTAATTGCTCTGAACAGAAACAAAAATAAAACAACGTTTCAATTACATACTCTATCAGTCAAATGTTTGGACACACCTACACAGATTGGTCTTATCTGTACTATATTAATAGTACTAATATTAGTGAATAAGTGTGAGGAGATCAGAACTATAGAATAGTCGGTATGGAATTATTCCTGGAGCAGAATTAAACATCTGGTTGTGTTTAAAGAATGTTTAGAGGGTCTTTTAGAAATGAGCTCATTTGCTCTGATGCAGGTTTACATACTTTGAACATTCTGACCAGCAGCTTCATGAGGAGCCACATGAGCTGCTTCTCTAACAGGACTGAAGAAGATGCTGAGATCTTGTTCTGATAAACAGGTTTGGTGGTTTTATAGCTCTTATAAAAATATACATTCTCATTTTTACATTTAAATACACTCAAATGTTTGTTTTAGTAATATTTGTGTACCAACTTCACTGTTTACACTCGTCTCTCAACACATTCAGATCTAAACCTCTTTATAGTTATACACATATAAGCTGGTTGTTTGGTCAGCCAGGTTTTGCAGTGCATCATTATGCTGGCTCTGGGTGGGTGGGATGTAAATACTGACCAGGATGAAGGAGGACTGAACCCCCACAGTGAATAAAATGGTTTGCAATTTATGAACAAGGACTTCAAGTTTGGGCTGCAGTGTTTATTCATGAAAGAAAACCTGGCACATGTGATCCACTGTCAAGAATGGAGTCAGTAGAAGACAGTCAAATGTGCAAAAGTCTTGTTTGCAGCATTGAGGAGAAGCAGCTTGTCCAACTTTATTGGGCAGGAATTGGAGAAGTGCCAGATGAATCGATGGGAGTGCACTTCGAAATCCGTACTGCTGGAGCTTCACATCTGCACCAGCGCACTTCCCCAACTTTTGTTTCTCCAATGCTCCTAAAAGCTCCCTCTTACAAAGGTTTATATAAATTAGTTATAAATACTCAGTCTGACATCTCCAGAATTGTTTTCTGATAATGTTTTTACTTCAAATGCATCTGAACTCTTTAAAGTTCTTCTCAACTTTTTGGTAGATCATCAATCTTTGATTCACTGTATCTTAAAGAAGAAGGTGTTGAACTTAACTCAACTTGATTGGACATATCTCTACCGATTGGCAGGTCTGTTAGGCTAAAAGCATCCACCATGGAGGCCTCGGAGTCTTCGATAGATACGCCTTCACTGTTCTCATCCATAGAAGAAGCGGGCAAATTATTCCAAATGTGGATTATTTTGGTAAACAGAATTGTGTACAACAAAAATAAGTCTAAAAAGACATGCAGACTAATTGTTCTACTCTCCAATTGTTTCTTTATGCTAGAGAATTTATGTTTTCCATGTTTTTTTTACTTGGAAAGGACATTTAAAGGTCAAAGCTCATATTTAATAGATTCATGGTGGATGGATATTTGCAGGCCAAGGTGAGACAAAATAGTCCCCAATGAAAATTAATTATTTTGAACTTTTTACATAAAACCTCAGACTGGTGCAGGTTTACTGGCGTTTCTGAATAGCTATTAAAATATCTATTTGTTTTCTTGAGTCTGATGACAGTAATATTGACTACAAACCTCCGGATCTTAACAGATGGGTCCTCTGAGATGCAGTCGTTGGTGTAGAGCGAGAGAACAGCAGTGCTCACTGTCCGTCCACCAGAAGTGACTTCCACCAACTCACCTGTCTGTCAGGAACACTGGTGGGCCATGGACAGATGGTAGGGGGTACAGTGAGAGCGGAGGAGAGGATTTTTGGGATGATGGTGTTGAATGCCAAGCTGAAATCCACAAACAGGATCTGGAGGATATAGCGCTCAGTCCCATGTTGACTGTACGTCCACTGACTGGTTCGCCTGGAAGGCAATCTGCAGGGGGCCCAGCAGGTGTCCTGTGGTGGACCAACACCAGTTGTTCAAATGACTTCATGACCACAGACGTCATTCAGTTCAGTGATAAAGAGTGCCGGAGCTTCACATCACACTTTGCCTCCTTCGTGTCCCTCTGAAAGACACTGCGTCTCTAACAATGGTCCCCAAAAATGTCCTGGGTTCATAAAGTCTGGAGTGTTAAGCAGTTCTTTCCCGGCGTGTCTAATTGGGTTTAAGTTTCGGAACACCTAGAAAATAGGAAAGTCCTGGAGAGCACGGCGCCGTGGCTGCCACTCGCGGTGCAATCTTGCATCCATGTCTCGGCTGATCAACTACGTTTGAGGTAAAGGGGCAAAAATAGCAATTGACTCCATGTACCATTGTTCCAGAGACCTGCTGCCTCTTCCTGGGATGCTGAACTAATCTCATGCAGCACAGCTGTCATTAGTGTAACATAGGATGCTAGCCTGTGTGCTATATGAACCATCCTGCTGCAACACGCGCTGTCTGTTGCGTATGCTTATCAACAGGCCACATATGCTGCTTCCTGAACACAAACAAGAAAGCAGAACGTTCCTCTTTGTTCTTTAAGGGTTCCTCTGGGAGTGTGAAGCTGGAGCCAGCCGACCGCAGTTCAGATTCACCGAGCGGTCACACATAAACACACACACAGTCTCCATACACTCTCCCTCAGGGCTGGACCTGCAGTCCTGTTCTTACATTCTACACACCCACGGACAGCCTACACACACACACACACACACACACACACACACACACTGTCTTGCTTTTTGGTCTTCACATGAGTTTTCTAGTGTATCTGCCTTGACTCGACCCCTCTATCTGGTGATGAGGGTAAAATGTTATAGCTGATCTTGAGAGTTTATCAGAGAAATTATCTAAGAGTGGGAAGGAACGCTGACAAGACTCTGTTTTGACCCCACCCACAACACACGGCTGAGATATCCAGCCTTCTACAAATGTTTGGGCAACTCAGGTCAAACGGCATGCTTCGTTGATTCTCAGAAAAGAAGTTAACACACATACTCCACAGTTAAAACTTAAATATGAAGTTTTAATGCTGATTTATATATATATACACTACCACTCAAAAGTTTAGGATCACTTTAGAATTTCATTTTATGCAATTTTCATGCAATTTACAAACAATATTGTCCATTTCACTATTAATGTAAGTGTATCAGATGATTTTTAAAGAATATAAATGTTTGTATTAAAGTCTATTTTTGTATAGAGGCTTATTTTACATATAGTCCTATTATCAGTAATTCTCAGTCCTCTGTCTAAATCTCCTGGTACGGCCACCAATCCAAGTTAAGGATGTTATTGGACTAATTGGTTGTTAGGACACTCTTGCTCAATTGTAAAGCACAGCTGAAAAACATTCTACTAATAAGTGAGTATAAAAGGGAACAACATTCTAGATTAATTCTGTGACCGACTCACAATGACCAGAAAGAAACAACTTTCTTTAGAGACCCGTCAGTCTATTGTTGTGTTAAGGAAGAAGATACTCCATTAAAACAAGAACATTTCACTGTCATCCCAAACTTTTGAGCGGTAGTGTATGTAAAAAAAACCAAAACAACAACAACAATATATATATATATATATATATATATATATATATATATATATATATATATATATATATATATATATATATATATGGGAAGTTGTGTAGAAGCTTATTTTCATATGTGCCATTTTCAATATAAAACTTTTGGTCCTACTCTATATTAAGTGATTAATTGTCTGTAATAACTGTGTCGTTACACATGCAATAACAATGTAACTACTACTACTGATGTTACAGATGGAACACACAAGTTCAGCTTATGGAATTACACATTTGTAACAATTATATATTTCCTATCTTGTAATTACATACTGTTAATAATATGAGTATGACTGCATTTGTAACTAGAAAAGTGCATGTCCTGAAGGAAACAGGAGATGGTTACACAGCTTAAGCAGTGCAAGGAACAAGGGATGAATAAACAACAAGTAGAGGAGTGTGGGTCAAGGACGGATTAAGGATAGTCTGGGCCCCTCATGATCAAGGCTCCTCTAATGGTATGCCCTGCTCTTCTCTAGGGCCCCCTGGTAGGGGCTCTCACAACCAGGGCCCTCTAAAATTATGCCCCCTTCTTTCCTAGGACTCCTATTAGCCAGAAGTCAAAGTCAGAGCAGTGCCACAACACTTCTTCCATTTTCATAAGGGGGCCAAAAGCGTGGCTAGGGGCCCCAAAAGCATGGCTGGGGGCTCTAAAGCATGGTTAGGGGCCCTAAAACATGGCTAGGGGCCCCAAAAGCATGGCTAGGGCCTCCAAGAGGGATGAGTTATGCTGCATTGCAATGCGCAACCATAATTAGACTAAAACCACAGTTTGGAAACAAAACATTATTAATTTATTAATTAAATCAAACACACTTTTTAGAGAAGTGGGCATCTGCAGTTGCTGTCAGTACCATTACGTTACATAATAGTTTGTAGCCAAAACCGGTTCCAATTTCACAGCATTAGCAAAGTAGATGCAAGCTAAATGTCAGGAAAACTGATATTTTCAGTATAAATACTCTCTTAATGTGAGTTATTAAATTAATTAAATATATTATATCTGGAAATAAGCAGTTTATAGTCTAATTACACATACGGTACACTTATGTTATTGTCTGTGTGTGATTAAATAACAGAGAATATTCTGTTACAACGATCAAAATACCACAAACTCAATTCAAACCAATCAAACCAATTCATACAAGAGCATGCAAGAAGAAGCCAGTGGCTGTAGAGTCTTCAAACCAGACCAAGACCATAAGTAGTCTCGATTTTCTCACTTGTACGGAGTAGAAATGTAAGATTGGCACGAGTTGAATTAACATTACTTTGTAATGAAACTGTCCTGCTGACCAGCAGCGGCGCCGTTGATGATAAAGCCATGTGCTCTGGGCGTGTACCTCAATTAAGCAGAAGCAAATTCTCCCCACCAGCTCATACATGAAGCAAGCAGAGATGAATATCATCATCGTTTTGTAATGTTTAACAGCTAATTAGCACTAGAAAGAATGATGGGGCGCGGAGAGCCAAAATGTTTATGCAAGTCAGGGCTTCATTAGACTTCAAAGGCTTTCGAATAATGAGTGTCAACATCACCTGCCGCAAAGGTACCGATCCCGAGCTGATGTGGCTTCAGCGTCTATCGTCTTTAATCTGGAATTAGAATTCAGGAGAACGCGCCGAGATGTACATTTCATTACATTTCATGCTTCAGCGAAGAACAAAACAAGTGTCAAGCGCACGATGACATTAATTTCATTTCCAGGGAAAATAGGCCAGCGGGTTTAATCACGGAATCAGCAGCGTCTTCACCTAAAACAGCGATTTAAAAAAAACAATGATGACAATAAGGGCGACGGGAATGACTGTCGATTCCAGCCTTCTGCTCAGGTTCTGTCCAGCATGGTTCGGTTACTGCCCCACAATCAGGTTTGATTGAGCAGCAACTCAAAACTTCTTTAAAAGAACTGCACTGTAATGGTCAGAGTTGATCACTGTCATAGTCAGAGTTGATCACTGTAATGATCAGAGTTCATCACTGTAATGGTCAGAGTTGATCACTGTCATAGTCAGAGTTGATCACTGTAATGGTCAGAGTTGATCACTGTAATGATCAGAGTTCATCACTGTAATGGTCAGAATTAATCGCTGTAATAGTCAGAGTCGATCACTGTAATGGTCAGAATTGATCACTGTAATAGTCAGAGTTGATCACTGTAATGGTCAGAGTTGATCACTGTAATGGTCAGAGTCGATCACTGTAATGGTCAGAGTTGATGACTGTAATGGCCAGAGTTGATCACTGTAATGGTCAGAGTTGATCACTGTAATGGCCAGAGTTGATCACTGTAATGGTCAGAGTTGATCACTGTAATGGCCAGAGTTGATCACTGTAATAGTCAGAGTTGATTGCTGTAATGATCAGAGTTCATCACTGTAATGGTCAGAGTTCATCGCTGTAATGGTCAGAGTTCATTGCTGTAATGGTCAGAGTTGATTACTGTAAAAAGCGCTATACAAAAAACTTGACTTGACTTTTAGACCAGACTTTAAACTTCTGTACTCGTCTATAAAGCTCTAGATAATCTAGAACCTGCTACATCACAGAACGTCTCTCTGTTTATGTTCCAGCTGCTGATCTTAGATCTGCAGATACTGACCTTCTGTACCAACACCTTCACTAACATACAGAGAACCTGAAGACACTCTTACAGCTCTTCTGCTTCTAAACTGTGGAGTCATTAAAGCCCCTCCCCCTGTGCATGAGCCCATGTTGCTCATTGGCTGTACGAGGGTAGCTCAACACACCCACTTGTTTATTTTCTGTTTACAGATTCCAGGAGCCACCACGAACACTGAACAGACCTACTGGACCAAAAGACCAAGAGATATTTAACAAAGAGTGCATTAAATTGTGACTTTAAATCTTAACTAAGCATCTACGTGGAGGATCAGTGGCTGGCCAGCGTCCCCATGAGCTCAGGGCCCGTAATAAATAGGTAGGTAGTTAGATTCGCTGTGTGTGTGGATGTTAAACAACATGTTCTGAGATACGTTTCACACTGAAAAGCTCAGTGACTCACTTTCACAGGATGACACGTTTGTCAGGTTGTGAAGTTTCTTACGCACTAAATCTGCTGCTAGTGTGCAATTATGGGCATAAGTGCAGCTGCAATTAATGCAAACGTCTGAGAGCAGAAACAGCTCAACCTCAAAGCAGTAAGACACAGAGAGTAGCTCCCCAGTACCAAAACCTATAACACATAAACATAAACTAATATCTGCTCCATCACTCACCACTGAGCTCCACACTGACCAGGACACAACAAGAACTGTGAGCTTTAAAAAATAGGTTAGCCCAGCAGCTGCACGCCAGCACACCTGCCCATGATCTCAATTATAAATAGTAATAATAATAATATATTTTTTTATTTATACAGCACTTCTCATTCCGCTGGCAGCTATGATATAATATTAATAATAAAATATAATAATTTTCATAATACTAATACTACTAATAATATTTAATAACACTAATCTTTATTTATAGATCACTTTTCATTCCAGTGGCAGCTACAATAATAATACACAAAAGAGGACAGTCAAAGTTAATGTATTAACAACATGTTAATAACATGCTAATGATGTGATTATAAGGAATTATTAACATTATTATTATTATTTCAAACCATCCTTAGTATCCAGACTGAAGCCCAGCCCAGCTGCTTGCATGATGTACATAATAATAATAATAATAATAATAATAATCATCTTCATTTACAGAGCACTACACAACAACAACACCAATAATAATAATAAATAATTCTTTACTTTTTGGAGGTCTGATGGAGGGTTTGGAAGACGACAGGAAAACACTACTTACCAGATTGTACAGTGTCAGATGTTTGTCAGTGTTTGGTGGAGGAGGAATAATTGGCCTCATAGTTCCAGTAAAGGGTGACATTAAAGACATTTCACTAGTTTGAGGAAGACCTTTTCTGTTCCAGAACGCCTGAGCCCTCGACTTAAAGCGAGTTCTAGAAACACATGATTTAACAAGTTTGGTGTGGAAGAACTCCAGTGGCCTGCACAGATCACACCTTTGTGATGCACTGGAACATTGATTGTGAACCAGGCCTTACCACCCAACACCAGTGGCTGACTCCACATTTCGAAAGCCTTGTGGGAAGCCTTGTTGAAAGAGTGGAGGCTGTTACAACAGGAAAACGAGGGCCAGCTGTGAGGTTTCGGAAGCGAATGTCCCACAAGCTTATATAGGTGTGAAGAGCTGGTGTCCACATACTTTTGTCTCTGTATCAGTTTCAGCAGTGGAACCAGCTGCATCACTAATTTAGAAATCTGCACCAGGGGGCATCATTTCTGTCCTTCTCTTAGAGCTGTGGAATCACTAATCCCACCCCTGACCACACAAGTATGGTTTGGTTTTGAGAACATGACTACTGACTCCACGGTTCCAAGTTCAAACAGCACTAACAAATTCCAGCGAGACTTCTGAAAACTTCCAAACGTCCAACTCTGAGAACTTCATTTGACTTCAGACTTTCTTCCAGATGGGAGCCGAAGTACTTCAGATGCTTTTTGAGGGCAGTGATGAGAAGACCGAGCACGCCTGAGAAATGTCAGCTAGATAGACGCATACCACCAACAGCATAAACTAAAAACTCCCACTGACGGAGAGAACTAGCCACAGCCCAGCACGAGGAAAATCTTCATTTTCATAATTTTTATTTTCAACATTTGAACTAAAAAACTTTCCTGACTGCAGAAAGTCAGATCTTTAGCTTGTGTGACAAATTTAAGATGAATGGACCAACAGAAACATTTCAACCTCATTACACTAAACCAACGTATAGGAGTTTAGTCCCATCCATTCAGTCTATGGGGGTTTAATCCCATCCATTCAGTCCATGGGTGTTTAGTCCCATCCATTCAGTCTATGGGTGTTTAGTCCCATCCATTCAGTCTATGGGGCCTTAGTCCCATCCATTCAGTCTATGAGGATTAAGTCCCATCCATTCAGTTTATTGGAGTTTAGTCCCATCCATTTAGTCTATGGGGGTTTAGTCCCATCCATTTAGTTTATGGGGGTTTAGTCCCATTCATTCAATCCATAGGGGTTTAGTCCTATCCATTCAGTCTATGAGAGTTTAGTCCTATCCATTCAGTCTATGGGAGTTTGGTCCCAGCCATTTAGTTTATGGGAGTTTAGTCCCATCCGTTCAGTCTATGGGGGTTTAGTCCCATTCATTCAGTCTATGGGGGTTTAGCCCCATCCATTTAGTATACGGGGGTTTAGCCCCATGCATTCAGTCTATGGGAGTTAAGTCCCATCTATTCAGTCTATGGGAGTTAAGTCCCATCCATTCAGTCTAAGGGAGTTTTCAGTCTTGCCCATTGAGCTTATGGGGGTTTAGCGTCGCCCAGTCAGACCTTGGGGGGGTTTAGCACAACCCATTTAGCCAATAGCAGTTTAAAACAACCCAATCACCCTGGAGGGGTTAGCCTCATCCATTCAGTCTATGAGGGTTTAGTCCTATCCAAAAAGCCTATAAGAGTTTAGTCCCATCCATTCAGTCTGTAAGGTTTTAGCCCCACCCATTCATCTTACAGCAGTTTAGCTCCATACATTCAGCCTACAACCGTTTAGCTCCACCCATTCAGTCTACAGCTAATCCACCATCTGAACATAAGTATCAGTAATAAGAACAAAAGTAAACAGGCCTATTTCCTTTTACATCATAACTTCTCTTTGTTTTAAATGTTTATACATTTTAATATGTTCTGTTGTTGCTTCTCAATTTTGGATCTTAGGGCTCCACTCTGTATGTACAGTAATGTTTTCATTGAGTGTGTTCACAAGCACTTAATCCGATAACAGTAGAAAATCAGATTTTGCCAGTAATCTGATCAATGTTTACATGCACTTGAGTAATCAGATGATGGGGAAACTCTGGGTCTGCACGAGTTCAGCTATAATCTCATGTTTGTTTTGCAAGCAGCCAATAAAGTCATAGACGATGACGAGATGTAAACATGACATAAAACTCAAACCTCATGTCGAGGCTTTAAAGCAACACATTACTTTACCTGAGAATATAAACATACATGATCTTAAAGATGAAGAATATTTAAATGCATGTAGTTTCAGAGCTGCTGTGTGAAACACTGTCTGCTTATTTCTGGTCTGTTTTTGCACAAGCATAGTGAAAGAAATCAGAGTAAGTGTTTGAATATTCACTAATAATAATAGTGTAATATGAACTTTATTACACATTATTATTGCCTAATATTCAAATTGTTGGCCAGCAGCTCACTAAAAATGGTTAATAAATAAATTGTTCGTTAAAGTATTTTCTGCACATCTACTATATATTTATGCTTATATACTAAGCATATACACTAAGCTTCACAACACTAATAATAATAATAATAATAATAATAATAATAATAATAATAATAATAATGTAATATGCACTTTATTACACACTATTACAATCTGACATGGCCAGCCAGTCCCTCTAAAGGGTTAATAAATAAGTAGTTCATGATTTGGCATTATGCACATCTACTATATTTAAACATATTAACTAATAATAGTAATAATAATAATAATAATAATAATAATAATAATAATAATAATAACATTGTACTATGCACTTCATCATACACTATTACAATCTGAAATGGCCAGCCAGTCCTTCTAAAGGGTTAATAAATAAGTAGTTCTCGACTTGGCATTGTGCTAGTCTACTATATATAAATGTATTAACTAATAATAACAATAATAATAATAATAATAATAATAATAATAATAATAATAATAATAATAATAATAATAATAATAATAGTAGTAGTGTAATATGCACTTCATAAAACAGTCTGATATTAAAATAGATGGCCAGCCAGTCTGTCTAAAGGGTTAAAAAGTAGAAGACTCTTGAATTGGCTGTGTAGTTTGAATAAAAGGTAATTAAATTAGAGCCTTTTCTGTGAACACTGATCTACTTTCTATTTATAAGAAGAGTTCTTCAAAGAACTGCTCACTGAACTGAGAGTGGTTCTTCTGTGGCGTCTCTCCAGGAGCGGAAACCAGGCTTCTCTACAGCCACATCACTGAGAACGGCGTGGTCACCAAAGCAGCACAGCAAGACGGCAGCAAAGAAAAGCCTGTCCTGTCCCGAGCGCCTCCTCTGTGGTATCGGTGGGTCGGCTGGCAGCGTTTGTTTGGTTAGATCTTGGTCCTCATTGTTCGGGGAAGTGCTCTTCAGTAAGTGAAGCGTTTTCTCACACATTCTTTCAGATAATCTCCTTTCATGGTTCGCTTGGCTCCACATCCGCTCCTTGCTCATCCGCCCGCTCTGCAGGGAGAAAGGAAATGGACTTTTATTCATTAAGCTCGCTAGATCTGGCTTGTTTGTGTATTTCTTTCTTTATTTATTTATTTGGTCGCAGGGCGCGGATTTTGTAATTCTGGTCACTGGTTTCCGCCGAGGCGTCGGAATGAATTCAGACGCGTCTCAGTGTGTCTGCTGATTATCAGCCTTTTGATAATCCGCTTTTGATTCTGCTTTGTGAGGCTCTTTGTTGCTGGAGTGATTGTTGATGTTGTTCTGATCTTGAGTGGCCCTTAGACACACACACACACACACACACACACATACACACACACTCTTAGCAACAAACTCCGGGTCTGTCTGCTCTCCTCTATCGGACTCTCTCTCTCAGTTTCACGACAGTCGAGGGAAGAGCCTCTAATTAAGTATCATTTCATCTGTTCTGCATTTTGCTTATTGACACCATCATAAGAGAATTTACAATAAAAGTCACAGATTAAAGACTAATATAATTAATAAGCTATATAAGTTATTAATTACAAGTTTTTTAATTACTAACTGTCAGCGTAGTGTGTTATTAGTTCACAGCTCATTAACTGTGTATTAAATTATGCTTATTACACTTCATACTTATATTTATTCTGTACTGATCAAATATAGAAGTATTATAACAAATAGTAATTGTGTTGGTGCTGTTAATATATACATATATATATGACCACCCCAACACACACATAATATATATATATATATATATATATATATATATATATATATATATATATATATATATATATATAAAACCACCCTAACATTATATATATATATATATATATATATATAGCTAGCAAGTAATGAGTGGGTTCAAACTATATTAACACAGAAAGTTGCAACAACAACCACATTGAACAACAAGTTCAGTGCTCTGTCGCTGGTGCTGAACGCAGATCTATTGGAAACCATATATATATATATATATATATATATATATATATATATACACTTATTCTGTACTGATCAAATATAGAAGTACTATAACAAATAGTAACAATTAGTGTTGATGCTGTTACTTCTTAATTATTTTCTAATTTTTAACTAATCTACTAATTTATCATTATATTTGCTTTTCCTATATAGTCTGAGTCACAGACATTAAGTAATATAATACCTAATACTTGTATAATTATATAATATTAATAGAGAGCAACATATGATAATAATAAACTAATGTTATATTAATAGTAATAAGGTAATAATATAATAATTGTGAGATATAACTATTGTATGTTTCTGTTGACTGGCATTGTAGAGACTCTAGAAATAATAATTTTTGGCATGAAAGTAAAAACTCACCCTTTGATGCTACTATGCCAATATTATTGTTATTATTATTATTATTATTATTATTATTATTATTATTATTGTTGTGTTTACTTTCATCAGTAACAGTATGTTCTTCTGTTCATAGCAGTCAAGTGTAATAATGTTGATCACACTACGAGCCATATAAAGTTAAATCGACGCTTAAATATAGTAAATAATAATATAATATAATAAACAATTCTGATAGCCATACTTTGCCACCAGGACTTGTCATCTCATCATGTGATGATGAGACTGGAAGCCTCAGAGAGGACAACAGGTGAGGAGCTTGTGGATTTCAGGGTCTGAATATTTAATTTCCTGAAAGCTAGCAATGCGATCCAGGATGTCATGGCCTACTGACCTTTGAGCGTCAGTGTCTCTGGTTTTCTTTAGACTACAATAAAGAAGTCTTTTCAGAGGGAGCATGCATTTTTCTAAAATTCTCTTTAAATTAAAATTGCTCTAAATTTCTCTGTATCTCCACACGTCACCCATCAGCGAGCGTCTTGCCGCCTAGGGTGCGCCTACGTAGGATGCAAGGTTCCAGTGTTCATATCTCTGGTTCCCCAAAGCCTAGCCATGCAATCTAGGGCTCATTGGAAAGGGAGTCTCATGCACTACTCATCTATTGAGTTTGACCTCATCCCAGATTTTTAAAATCACTTACTGCAAAGTATTCTCATCTCAGCGAAGTTCTGCAACCCCAACCCTCTACCCTGTTCATCGATGGTGGACCACTGTCAGCACAGCAGATCAGCAGCTCTGTAGTGTTGCTGGGGTTATTAAGCAGAAGAGGGTTGTGGAGAGTGTATATATCAGAAGATGAGTGAATGCTGAATTAGCAAGGCTTTTTTTTTGTCCAACACTAACTTTATTTGTTCATTTCAAAGACACGAGAGACCTAAAGGCAAAAGAAACTGGAGGAAATCTGCGTAATTGCTGCCAATAACTGGAAACACTGGAGATTGGATTGAAAGCGTGCTCTATGATGGCTCCCGCCCAAATTTCTCCCAGTGTTTTAGATGAAAAGTCACAATATGGTCAAACAGTAAAGCAGTTTATTAGCTTGTAGTCCAAGCGGCACTTGGCCCAGTTAAACTCTACTGATACCATCTCAGCATTGAATCTGTGCCCGTATCTCTTTAAGAGAAGAAATAGCGATTTAAGCTTGGTCGTCTCTTCGTCCCATGTATACAAATCTCGGACTTTAAAAGAACAACTCAAGCGTAGAGCACTGAGCGAAAGTCAGAGACCACCGTTTATTTTATTCCTAGTGAAACAGACTTTTCTCTAACTTTTCTCTTTTTTCTAGAGTCCTTCAGGAAAAAGAACAAAGCATATAATTTATAATTACACAGAAGCTTCAACAACTAAATATCACATTGTTCAGAGTTTAGCGCGCCCACCCCTTTTTTCAGCTTCCACTTCTTCTCGGGTGACTTATGTAAAAATCTGTGAAGGTATTTAAGGTGTAATCTTCTCAGAAACTCTGGAAAGTGAAAATTAATCTGCACTTAAAAGCCCTTATACCTGGAAACCAAACAAATGAAGAGTGCTCACTCGCTGATGCACAGTAATGTACATGCTACTGCTGCTAACAATGACTGGAAGCCAGTGTTCATCATTTATTTCAATAACACTAGTGACTATTCAGTGTCAGTCATTGTTAGCAACATAAACCACTTCTTTAATGTTTTTAGAGGAAATAGTATATTGCAGGTGAAATTAGAACTCCTTTTTCCATTTTAAGCTGCGTAAGCAACATCTCTCATGAGTTTCAGCACAATCTGATACTAAATGTGACTAAATGTGAATTTTGCATGACGCCGTCTGAAGCCCTATTTGAGCTGAACTAGTTTTACCAACTTTGCTGTAATTACCAGAATTTGGAAAGTTAGTTTTTACAAGTCTGCTAAGTAGAATTGTGTTACTGTCCCAATTCTATCCCAAAATTGGTGGTGTAGTGGTTAGTATGGTGGTGTAGTGGTTAGTGTGGTGGTGTAGTGGTTAGTATGGTGGTGTAGTGGTTAGTACGGTGGTGTAGTGGTTAGTACGGTGGTGTAGTGGTTAGTAAGGTGGTGTAGTGGTTATTATGGTGGTGTAGTGGTTAGTATGGTGGTGTAGTTGTTAGTACGGTGGTGTAGTCGTTAGTAGGGTGGTGTAATGGTTAGTACGGTGGTGTAGTGGTCAGTACGGTGGTGTAGTGGTTAGTATGGTGGTGTAGTGGTTAGTATGGTGGTGTAGTGGTTAGTACGGTGGTGTAGGGGTTAGTACGGTGGTGTAGGGGTTAGTACGGTGGTGTAGTGGTTAGTACGTGGTGTAGTGGTTAGTACGGTGGTGTAGTGGTTAGTACGGTGGTGTAGTGGTTAGTATGGTGGTGTAGTGGTTAGTATGGTGGTGTAGTGGTTAGTACGGTGGTGTAAGTGGTTAGTACGGTGGTGTACGTGGTTAGTATGGTGGTGTAGTGGTTAGTACGGTGGTGTAGTGGTTAGTATGGTGGTGTAGTGGTCAGTATGTGGTGTAGTGGTCAGTATGGTGGTGTAGTGGTTAGTATGGTGGTGTAGTGGTTAATGCGGTGGTGTAGTGGTTAGTATGGTGGTGTAGTGGTCAGTATGGTGGTGTAGTGGTTAGTACGGTGGTGTAGTGGTTAGTACGGTGGTGTAGTGGTTAGTATGGTGGTGTAGTGGTTAGTACGGTGGTGTAGTGGTTAGTACGGTGGTGTAGTGGTTAGTGTGGTGGTGTAGTGGTTAGTTATGGTGGTGTAGTGGTTAGTACGGTGGTGTAGTGGTTAGTACGGTGGTGTAGTGGTTAGTACGGTGGTGTAGTGGTTAGTATGGTGGTGTAGTGGTCAGTATGGTGGTGTAGTGGTCAGTATGGTGGTGTAGTGGTTAGTATGGTGGTGTAGTGGTTAATGCGGTGGTGTAGTGGTTAGTATGGTGGTGTAGTGGTCAGTATGGTGGTGTAGTGGTTAGTATGGTGGTGTAGTGGTTAGTACGGTGGTGTAGTGGTTAGTACGGTGGTGTAGTGGTCAGTATGGTGGTGTAGTGGTTAGTATGGTGGTGTAGTGGTCAGTATGGTGGTGTAGTGGTCAGTATGGTGGTGTAGTGGTCAGCACTGTCTCCTCACAGTAAGATGATCTGGGTTGGATTCCCGGTCTGGGTGGTTCTGTGTGGAGTGTGTATGGTCTCTCTGTGTTTGAGTGGGTTCCTCCAGGTTCTCCGGTTTCCTCCCACAGTCCAAACACATGCATGTTAGGATCCTCACTCTAAACTGACCATAGGTGTGAGTGTGTGTGTGAGGGTGTGTTGGCCATGTGATGGTCTGGTGACCTGTCCATGGTGTCACCAGTCTGCCTTCGCCCAATGATGCTAAGATTGGCTCCAGCCCCCCCCCCCCCCCCCCCCCCCCCCCCCCCCCCCAATTAGTAAGTGGCCAATCAGAATGTTACTTTTATTATTTGGTATTTTGCCCTAGTGTGCTGCCGTTTGAGTAATTTCCAGTGTTGGGAAAGTTAGTTTTTACAAGCTTGCTAAGTAAATATTCCAGAGTGAGTTCTTTATAGTAATATTTTGTGGTAATAAAACTGAGGAACAGAAAACGGGGACAACAGCTGAACTGATTTGATGCAATTCCTTAATTAGAATTTCAAACTGCTTACCACTTGTTTTTGCACACAGCAGAATTTGACCTCCGCATATGTGAGCACACTCTGCCTGAGCGGTGGGCAGCCCTATCCACTATGCGTTGGGGGTTAGGTGCCTTGCTCATGGGCACTTTAGTCGTGTCCTATTGGTTCAGGGAATTGAACCAGTAACCTTCCAGTAACAAGACTGGACCTCTAACCTTCAGCCCACAACTCTCTCTTAATCAGCTTAGTACTCATGACTAGACTTAAAGTGAAATTCCGCAGAGAAGGAAAATGAATTATCTCAAAAATTCCTCTTGCTCTTTTTGGTTGGCAGTTGGTGGGATGAAAGAACAGACTTGGCTAGTCGCTATGCTATCTACCCCATAACACTGTGTCTGCACCTTTGCACTTTGTACTCTTTGTTCTATGAGGAACGACTCCACTGTGTACTTGTACGTAGATGGAATGACAATAAAAGCCTCTTGACTTGACTTGGTGTCTTAGTTTGAAAGAAACATCCACACAGCGATGTTTACATCCAGGTTATTTGGTGGAAATGACTCAAATACTTTATCCTGTACAGAACTGGCCATTCAAGTCATGCAAAAGGAGTCCAGCTGGAATAGCTTCATGAAGATTTGGTTATTCTATGTTCATTTTATGTCCTGTTAGCATAAAGCCGTTTTTATGCTGGCCCAGCCGCCGTCTTGCTGGAGATTGTTAGAGCATCGCTCTAAATGCATAACTTTGTTTTAGTCTAATAAGATCACTGGATTTCATTTCAGTCCGCCAGAGCAGCAATGCACAGAGGAATAGTATTGATCGAGTTGCGCCTGAAACAAGGCCTTTAAGCAGTAATGGTGAAATGTTTTTCAGGAATACTGCAAAAGGGAAAGCACTCAAGGAGCATCTCGCAGCCCGACTGTGGGGAAAACGGAGGCGGATGAAATGAGGAAGGTTGTCCGAGAGCGCAGGAGGAATGTCTTTCTGTAATGTGGACGTCTGTGTGCTTCCTCAACAACTTTCATCTAATAGATGCAGATAAACGGCTCACCACTGTCGTCCTTCTACAGAAAAATAAACAAACGTGATGCTCTGAGCATGTTGCCTTCAAAGCGATTTACCTATCCATTTAGATTATTAGAGAAAAGTCAGTGATACTGCATGTTACCACCATCTCACTACTATATAACGTCTACACCAATGACCAGCCAATGGACCAGAACCCTGAACGGTTCATCTACACTGACGATCTCTGTGAAACAACCCAGGAGAGTACGTTTGAAGCTGTAGAAGCAAATCTCACCTCAGCCCTGGATGAGTTACACCTTTACTATGAGCGCAACCATCTACATGCAAACCCTTGGAAGACCCAAATCTCCTTGTTCCATCTCAGGAACCGGGAAGCAAACCCCTTAACATCTCATGGTCTGGAACACCTCTTAAGAATTGCACCAACCCTGTCTACCTGGGTGCAACATTGGATCGTACCCTTTCCTATAAGGAACATGTCAAAACCACCTGAAACTGAAAGTAAACTCCTGGAACAACGTCTTTCAGAAGCGGACTAACTCCAAATGGGGAGCTACAGCACACACGCTAAGATCTACTGCTTTGGCTCTGATGTACGTGATCTGCAAGGATGGATTCGGACCCAAGTCGGTTGAGAGGGTCTTCCACATGGATGAGTGGGTCCAGAGAATGCCAGGAAAACTTTCCCCAGACCTACACACTGGCACCGTCCAAAGTAAAGCTCCATATTCTCTTCTAGTCTATGTATTGATTGTGTTATTACCCCAATTAGCAGGGGCTATATCCTGAGGGTCACATGCAGAGGAACATCTGACTTTATGCAAATGAGGAGAACATTGCCCTTACAGAAAATAAGTATACTTAAAGTTAATTTTATTAAGTATACTTTATGTAGTTACTATACTAATGTCATTGTACTAGTATTACACTTGTATATGTACTACTTTAATACTTTTTGGGAATAAATTGGCCCACTTTCTAGTTTTTAAAAGTATACTTTTAAGTACACTCTAAGTGTAAGAGTAGTAAACCAAGTATAAACTAGTTTACATCTTTTGTACTGCAACTACACTAAAAGTAAACTTTACTGTTAGTTTACTAGCTTGTAAGTTTTCTTTAAGTGAACTTAATACTTATAATTTACTGCTTATACTATTGTTGTACTTTAAAGTATATGACTAGGTTTAAGGTTTATTTTCTACTTAAAATAGAATTTAATAACGCTTACTTACTAACCAGTGGACACACGTAAAATAAACAAAACACACTCAGATTAAGAAACATATTTATATCTTTATAAATCAAATTTTAAATAAATATTTTACTGGATGTGTTTTTGTGCAGAGCAAGAATACTTACTTCTTACTTCTCTCAATCAAAAGATTAAGTACAAGTGAAGGTCGAATATACTTAGTCTGTTCTATACTTGTTAGTATAACCCCAGCATACTTAAGTATAACTGTGTTTAGTATATCACTGAGAAGTACATAAAAAGTAAACTGAAAGTATACTCACTTTCTTTTAGTTTAAAAGAAGTAACTAATGGTACACTTGAATAAACTTCTTTTTTGGAAGGGTGGTTAGTGGCCAATCAAGTGGTTTCATCATTTGTCACTGCTGTAATAATAATATCCCAATAATATACTAATAACACCATCATTACAGTCTAATAATCAAATTTTGATGAATAGACGACCTAGCTAATTATTATTATTATTATACCAAGTGTCATAGACAGTATGATTTCTTATACTTGGTGTCTGCAAAGCTGGAACCTCTGTGTTTTATTTTTGCTGTCGGCGGTTCAGAGTCTGCAGAGGGCTTTTAATTGGAAACGACGGATGCAGGAAGTAAAGAATTGATCACACCGACCCAGTCTTATAAGCTTTACAGCTGAAAAGAACATCACACTCTACTGACAGGCTGCGAAGCTACGATGGAGGTGAAGGTGGCATGTATTATAACAGAAATCAGAAGACTGACTCACTTAGACCCAAATTTTATCCTGAGATCAAAACTCGAGAACAATAACATGTGAAATGACTTAATTACTCAACAAGGCATGTGTGTGATGATTCAGACATGCTAACAGGTTGTTTTCAGTCAAACGATTCTGCTGACATTCGAAATCACAGTAGATGTTGGAGGTGATGCTGATGTGATGAATAGAGGTTTGAGCTGAACTGAAAGATGAGCTTCTATCGAGCAGCAGATTAAGAACCACCAAGAAAACAAACCACCACATACTAAAGTGTTGAGCTACAACTGGTGTGTTGATGGATCTCGATACCGAGGAGCTCCACAACGTCTGTGGTTTGGTTTTCTTTTACTGTCCTGTGGATCAACCAGCACCTCACACTCAACTCCGCCCCTCTCGTCATTAACGTTACACTGTTTACTTACCGTAACGTACGCTTTTAAATCTATCACCAGTGTTCACCCCCAGATCACCCTTACACACAACAACACTTACTCCTACTGACCACCAGTGTTCAACCCCAAATCACCCTTACACACTACAATACTCTCTCCTACTGACCACCAGTGTTCACCCCATATCACCCTTACTGACCACCAGTGTTCACCCCCAGATCACCCTTACTGACCACCAGTGTTCACCCCCATATCACCCTTACTGACCACCAGTGTTCACCCCAGATCACCCTTACACACTACAATACTCACTCCTACTGACCACCAGTGTTCACCCCCAGATCACCCTTACACACTACAATACTCACTCCTACTGACCACCAGTGTTCACCCTCATATCACCCTTACACACTACAATACTCACTCCTACTGACCACCAGTGTTCACCCCAGATCACCCTTACACACTACAATACTCACTCCTACTGACCACCAGTGTTCACCCCAGATCACCCTTACACACTACAATACTCACTCCTACTGACCACCAGTGTTCACCCCCAAATCACCCTCACACACTACAATACTCACTCAATCGGACCACCAGTGTTCACCCCAGATCACCCTCACACACTACAATACTCACTCCTACTGACCACCAGCACCATCAGCTCAGCTTCTCCTTCACCAGTTCTCCTGTTTCCACCTTAAATGGAGGTGCAGGTATGTTCTGGCTCCTGCTGCACTGTTTAAGGTGGAACAGGAGAACTGGTGAATGAGCTGCTTCACCCTTGTGCGCTCGGTAGGAGTGAGTATTGTAGAGTGAACAGTTGGTCTGGGGGTGATGTGACTGGTCACTGGTGAAAGATTTAAAACTACTGCTACAAGAAACTGGAACAGGAAGTTCACACAGTCCTGCAGTTCACACCACAGCAATGCAGTGATGTGACATCATTTGCTAACAGCCTATTGGTGGGGTATAAGCTGCCATTACATTTTAGCTCCAGCACAAGACTAGAAAAGCGAACCTCAGACCCCGACATGCCCTGGCTGACTGGCTGTATGTGGATGGTGTGGAAAATGTGTACTTTTGTGTGCCAGACTGCTTTAACGCTAACGCCCCCAGCAGACATCTCATTTTCAAAGCGCATGAAGCACAATTTGGGCTCTGCTGCAACGTGATTGGAGTTGTGCGAGTATAACAGCTTGAGACTAACTCAGACCTCCAGCTGTCTTCAGCGATGATGATGTTTTACTAAAAAGGCCGAGCGGCGTTCTGCAGGGGTTTCCGCTGGGTCCTGTAGAGTTTATTCTCAGAGTAAGATGAGACTTGCCCCTGGCAACATTCACTCAGACCGGCGACCTGCACAGCTGAAGCGTTTTACTGGGCACCACTGGGCAGGAACTGAAATTACACAGTCACGTGCACACACAAACAAATGCAAGCCACAAGCGAGATGCACAGGACCTTCTAGTCACGTTCCAGCTTGTGTTGGATACCCGTCTTCTGTTTCTGAGGGTTGCATTTTCTCTGAACTGCTAATGAGCTCATAAAATAGTAGCACTCAGACCCAAATACCACCCTAAGAGTGTATATACACCGATCAGCCACCCACTGTATCAGCTCCACTGACCATACAGGACCTCCACTCACTGTCCACTGTATCAGCTCCACTGACCATACAGGAGCTCCACTTACAGACTGTAGATCATCTGATTCTCTGTATACTTTATTACTCTGTTCTTTAATGATCAGGACCCCCACAGGACCACCACAGAGCAGATTCTATTAGGGAGGTGGATCATTCTCAGTGACACTGATGGTGTGTTAGTTTGTGTTATGCTGGTGTGAGTGGATCAGACACAGCAGTGCTGCTGCTGGAGTGTTTAGCACCTCAGTGTAACTGTTGGACTGAGAATCGTCCACCAACCAAAACTATCCAGACAGCAGTGTCCTGTGGGCGGCGTCCTGTGTCCACTGATGAAGGACTAGAGGAACACAAACTGTGCAGCAGCAGATGAGCTACTGTCTCTGAAGGTATGAGTGTCTAATAGAGTAGACAGTGAGTGGACACAGTGTTTAAACACTCCAGCAGCACTCAGTAAGGTCCTGGTAGGTGGTCACAGGTATCTGGAGGTATCATGCTGACTGCAGTGCAGACTGCAGAGGAGGATCCATAGAGACAGCACCACTGTCCAGGTGGTCCCACAGTTCAAGTCTCAGTTGGGTTCAAGTCCAGGGTTGTACTTGGAAGTCTTGGTCAGCTCCTTCAACCAATGTAGGACATTTCTAGTCGTGTGATGTGTCTCATTGTCTTGCTGGAAGATCCCATCCACCCCATAGAAGACCATCGGCATGTATGGTGTATGTGATCTGCAAGGATGGACTCAGACACAAATAGGTTGAGAGTGTCTTCCACATGCATGAGTGGGTCACCAAAACATTCCCCAGACCAGTACGCTGATACCCACACACTGCCGCCGTCCAACGAAGATAATTATAATAATGTGACTCGACTGTGTGTGAATATATATATACCTATAGGTAGCAGCTGCAACCAACCTGGTACCCTCATGCGATGTCTCGTCCCAACCACAAACGCCACTCCTGCTCCAAACAATTAGCTTCTAGGAGTCCTCGATTGGCTCGATCAGATGCATTAGTACTAGGTGAGGGAGGTGGGAGGGAGTAGGATGGGGGAATAGACACAGGAGGAGGGTGGATGATCACTACGTCAGAGGCTTCTGCAAAGAGACTAGACTTGTTTACAACAGATGTAAGAATTAAATACTACCTTATCTACAGTGGATCTACAGGTAATATTTTAGGAGATAGGGTGGGCTTTGATTCATATTAGCAAATGTGTCCCCCCAATGTCAAACCCGCTTCTACACCCTTGCTGTGAAATACATGCTTAGAATCAACCTGTTCAGCTTTTTGGGCTGGACTACAGAAAACCCCACTGTAAACAGGGATATGACCCACCAGGAACTCAGCCCTAATGTCTGGACTTACTAAAGTAGCGGCCAGCCATTCACAACCACAAGTCTCAAACACAGAAGTTGACGTTCTTGCTTCTATGTCCATCACTGTGAGGGGGATTCCAGCTGCACACGCAGGTCACAGCTCTGAAACAGACGAGAACGTAGCTTCAGGCGATTTCAGACAGACTGATTCCGTCAGCAGCTCGCTGGAACAAAGCTGCGGGCAAAGTTCATAGCTGAGTGTCGTTCTGTTGTTTTTTTAATGTGTATGTGGTTTGCAGCAGAAAACGGGTTTGATTTTTGCATATGTGGGCGTGGCAACACGTCTTATAGCTCGAGTGCAAACTCGAAAGCTCATCCTAAGGACAGCTAGGTGAAAGTTTCTTGGATGGACCAATAGAAATGCTCCAAAATAGCTTTTTTGTTGGACAGCGATGATGGTTCTTCAGGAGAACGTGCTGTTTATGGTTCTCCGTGGCACCAACAGCATGCTTTTACGTGTTACGTCATCTCACACCAAAAGCACTCTGGATGACTTGGCATGAACTTTGAAAAAGTGGTGGAATTCTCTGTTTAGGAGGAAGAGCATTTGTTTTCTTTGGGAAGTAAAAGTGAGTGGTGAGATGGTTCCTCAGACTCAAACGTAGCTGCAAATTCCACATATAGGCACTAATACCCACGGCTAGTATTATTGCTTGCCCAGTTATACGTTCTAAATATAATACATGGTCCATGCTGAGTAGAACTTCATTGCTAGAGATCATATTAGATGTATCATGCTCTCCACAAAGGTGAGTACGTGATTAACTGTCGTTGTCAGCAATCCCAGATTAGAATGCAATCACACAGCTAACAACACACTGCTGGTTCATCTTGATGAGCGCAATAGCGCCCTCCACTGAGCTCCACCTTCATGAAGTGCTGGACAGGTTCAGAGGTTTCACTCTCAGTGTGTTCCTACATTAATAAGACTACAGTCCCACTCACACTTAGCCCAGACTTTCTTTCGGTTAGCCTCCAGACGTGTATCCTCGCTACAAGATCACGTCTGGCTCCACGAGACCAGCAGATACGGTGCTTGACGCTTCCAGATTGTTCCCCGGGGGAGGAGCGGGGGAACCTGCAGAAGCTGGGTATGTGAGCAGATTGCTGTTGCTGGTAATTGAGACTGCGGTGCAGCTCGCAGACCTTTTAGCAGAAACCAGAATAGGAACAGAGGGACGCAGAGGAAGAGAGATAAGACGCAGGAGATCTGTGGAGGTAGGCATATTACTAATGTTAGCTAGCATGTTAACATCAGCTCATTGTAGTCACAGCTTCATGTTATCTCTAGCAGCATGACTGCCAACTCAAACCAACATATATATATATATCCAAAGAAAATAGCTTCTGGTTCCATAGACTTACATTAAAATGATTTTGAGTGACGTCCCATTCTTAATCCATAGGGTTTAATATGATGTCGGCCCAACCTTTGCAGCTATAACAGCTTCAGCTCTTCTGGGAAGTCTCTCCACACGATTTAAGAATGTGTTTATGGGAATGTTTGACCGTTCTTCCAGAAGACCATCTGTCAGGTCAGACACTGATGTTGGACAAGAAGGTCTGGCTCGCAGTCTCCGCTCTAATTCATCCAAAAGGTGTTCTATCAGGTTGAGGTCAGGACTCTGTGCAGGCCAGTCTAGTTCCTCCACACCAAACTCACTCCTCCACGTCTTCATGGAGCTGCTTTGTGCACTGGTGGGCAGTCATGGTGGAATAAAGTTTGGATCGTGAAATTGTCCAGAGTCTCTTGGTCTGGGTCCGAGCCCACTTCCGGAAAAACAACCTCACATCATAATCCCCCCCTCCACCAAACTTTACATTTCTTCACTGCTCTAGAGTCCAGTGGTGGTGTGCTTTACTCCACTGCATCTGACGCTCTGCATTGTGCTTGGTGATGTAAGGCTTGGATGCAGCTGCTCGGCCATGGAGACCCATTCCATGAAGCTCTCTACGCTCTGTTCTTGAGCTGATCTGAAGACCACATGAAGTTTGGAGGTCTGTAGTGATGGACTCTGTAGAAAGTTGGTGAGCTCTGTGCACTATGCTCCTCAGCATCCGCTGACCCGCTCTGTCATTGTACGTGTTCTACCACTTGGTGGTGGAGTTGCTGTCATTCCCAATCACTTCCACTTTGTTCTAACACCACTGACAGTCCACTGTGGAATATTTAGTAGTGAGGAAACTTCATAACTGGACTTGTTCCACAGGTGGCATCCTATTACGGTACCACGCTGGGGTTCACTGAGCTCCTGAGCAGTCTGTATGACTAGGAGCTGGTTTTAGACACCTGTGGTCATGAACTCCTGAATTCAGTGATTTGAATGGCTGAGTGAATATTGTGTATATTGTACACACCACATCACATGTAGCAATAACACCAGCTATATAAAAAACTGGGAGCTTGTTGGTTTTTAAAATGTGGTGCTACATGTTTCCAGCACATTTTGTCCATTACTGTTTATCATACCATATATAAAATATATGTTTAGAGTAAATGTATTAAACGCACAGACCCACAGTACAAACACTATAAAATAAAAACAATGGAATATAGATATATGATAGATATATGTTTTAACTGAGTGCATTATTAGAAAAGATTATATTTTATTTTCATAATTTCTAATGTACATTCCATTGGGAAGTATCTTTTCTAAACCCTCAACCCATAAAAAACTTAATGCTTACATTCTTTTTTTTTCAATATTAACTTTTTATTTATTTTATGATAAAATTGAAAGATTTTGAGTTGTTAGGTTTAACTTTTTAGAAAATGCTCCCCTGTATTATTTCCTCTTTACTTTTAGCCACACCCTTGAATTTTGGAGCAGGAATTGAGGCTGCATGGTGAGCTGTCAGAAAGTCAGTGTGTAACAGGAATGGTCACCATCGAATCACAGGAATGATCTGTAAGTAAATTCATAAACACAAAAAAACTGATACAGTATTAACCCATTCATATCTGGTGTGAACACTGATTGACCGTAGCAGTACATCACAGAATATTTCTAGCTGTTATTAAAGTTGGGAGAAAACAAAAGGTGTTGCATTTGTGTTCAGGTTCACTACGGCAGGTACAGCACACCTGAGACCTGGAGAGTGACGTGTGATTCACAAACAAAATGATATAGAGTGAGAGACAGTCAGAGAGAGAGTGTGTTCTTTTCCTTGGTGTTACACTGCCCATCTCTCTCTCTGTATACATAAATAAATAAATAAATATTTCTCTCTCTCTCAACTCTTTCCCTTCTCTCTCTCTCAATCGCTCTCTTTCTCTCTCTCTATACATAAATAAATATATATTTCTCTCTCTCTTCTCCCCTCTCTCGCTCAATTTCTATTTCTCTTTTCACTCTCTCTTTCTTTCTCTCTACTCTCTCTCAATTTCTATTTCTCTCTCTCACTCTTTCTCTCTCTCTATACATAAATAAATATATATTTCTCTCTCTCTTCTCCCCTCTCTCGCTCAATTTCTATTTCTCTTTTCACTCTCTCTTTCTCTCTCTCTACTCTCTCTCTCTACATAAATAAATATATATATTTTTCTCTCTCTCCCCTCTCTCTACTCTCTCCCCTCTCTCTCGCTCAATTTCTATTTCTCTTTTTCGCTCTCTCTTGCTCTCTCTCTCTACATAAATATATATATATATATTTCTCTCTCTCTTTCTCTCTACTCTCTCCCCTCTCTCTACATAAATATATATATATATATATTTCTCTCTTTCTCTCTACTCTCTCTCTATACATAAATAAATATATATATTTATTTCTCTCTCTCTCTCTCTCGCACTTTCTACATTTCTATTTCTCTTTCTCTTTATACATGAATATATATTTGTCTCTTTCTCACTCTCTCTTTCTATACATAAATAAATATGTATTTCTCTCTACTCTCTCTCTTTATTCTCTCTCTACTCCCTCCCTCTCTCTCTTTATTCTCTCTCTACTCCCTCCCTCCCTCCCTCTCTCTCTCTCTTTCTCTCTCTACTCTCTCTTTTTCTGTTTTCATTAATACACACAGAATGATGACTTTAACGGTGTCTATGCATTCATTAATATGTGTCCTGTTTAAATGCCATTCTCCTCCGCAGAGCCAGAGCTAAACGCCAGCGAATCAAAACATTCATTAATTACGTTTCAAACTTCACCAACCCCCCCACCCCCCCCCCCACCCCCACCATCCCGCAGCCTTCAGCCCGTCACTCCGACATTCTCCACTGTTTCGTTATGCAGACGCAGCAGCTCGGAGCAGTCAGTGGACAGACAGCGCCCACTAGTGGAGGACTGAGGAGGAAAGACTCACTGTCTCCGTCTTAGGATATTTTTCCTCCTTCAGAAGGTGTACAGGGAAGAAATCTCCCTCTCTCTCTCTCTCTCCCTCCCTCTCTCTCTCCCTCCCTCTCTCTCTCTCTCTCTCTCTCTCTCTCTCTCTCTCTCTCTCCCTCTCTCTCTCTCTCTCTCTCTCTCTCTCTCGCCCCCCCACCCCCCAGATCCTCACAGTGTCTTTGGCTATATTTACCTGATTTTGCGTTTCGTGCTGTTTGATCTTATTGTATGTAAACACAATTGTTTGTTTTTTGTTTACCTTTTTTTTCCGCTAATGAGCTCAGAATGCAGCACAGGATCTGGAATGAGCTGGAAGGAGGTCATGAGGTCATTAGCCGTTGTTAGGCATGTGTGAGTGTGTCTTTAGTTGAGCCTTGAAACCTCTGACCTCTTCTCACCTTGTACCTCCACACTTTTAGGTCAATGGTAGAAAAATAACAACCAAACAAACAAAAACAAACAATATATTTATTTTATTTATATACTACTGTGATAATGTTATACTAGTGTGTTAGACTATGCTTGATATTAATACCAGGTTGTCTGGGATTTGAATAAATGGAAAAATGAATTAATTTATTGATGCATGTGAAGCTTAAACACGCAAATTTAAAGACTTTCTGGAATAAACACCCATGTGCAAGCTAGATATAATACAGTTATACTGATAGATAGATAGATAGATAGATAGATAGATACAGTTATACTGATAGATAGATAGATAGATAGATAAATAGATAGATAGATTGAATACAGTTATACTGATAGATAGATAGATAGATAGATAGATAGATAGATAGATAGATAGATAGATATAATACAGTTATACAGATAGATAGGTAGATAGATAGATAGATAGATAGATAGATAGATAGATAGATAGATAGATAGATAGATAGATAGATAGATACAGTTATACTGATAGATAGATAGATAGATAGATAAATAGATAGATAGATTTAATACAGTTATACTGATAGATAGATAGATAGATAGATAGATAGATAGATAGATAGATATAATACAGTTATACTGATAGATAGATAGATAGATAGATAGATAGATAGATAGATAGATAGATAGATATAATACAGTTATACTGATAGATAGAGAGATAGATAGATAGATAGAGATAGATAGAGTTATACTGATAGATAGATAGATAGATAGATAGATAGATAGATAGATAGATAGATATAATACAGTTATACTGATAGATAGATAGATAGATAGATAGATAGATAGATAGATAGAATACAGTTATACTGATAGATAGATAGATAGATAGATAGATATAATACAGTTATACAGATAGATAGATAGATTTAATACAGTTATACTGATAGATAGATAGATAGATAGATAGATAGATAGATAGATAGATAGATAGATAGATAGAGAACTAAGGAGTAAGGTGGAAGTGACCCTGGTTGAGATGGAGTGATCTGGTGTGCTTATATAAATGTGTATACATACATAAGGATGTACACACAGACGCACACTCCTTTCATATGTGTTTGAGTTGGAGTCAGTGAAGTGTAACTGGATTAAAGTCAGTCTGCGGCGCTGCTGCGTCCTCAAAGGGAAGAGTTAAAAAGCCTAACGGCTCTGGAGACAGAGGACTGCGTCCCTCAGTCCGCTGGTTACGGATGGTTGCTGTGTGAAGAGCAGCTGGTGTTCTGGAATGATCTAAAAACACATTTTCTGATATTACAGTTCTAATATGTTTTGAAAGAAAGACGGAACAGACGTATAGAGTCCTCGTCAGCTGTTCTGATCTGGCCAGGGTTGTTGTTGTTGAAGGACGATTGTGTCTTGCCTCACTGCAGCACAGGTCACGACTGCCTGTTTGATCTCATCACCGACCTTTGATCCCTGTGCGGTGACTCTTGACCTTGTCAAACAGTGGCCAGAGGGGTCAATCAAAGTAAACATGGACGAATCATTGGAGAGAAAAAGGACAGACACTCACAGAGGGACATCTCGACGTCCATCAAAACCACATTGCTGGAAACTGGCTCCACATGAGCGCGCCCCTGTGAACACTGAGGATGGAGCGGCTGTAGGTGTTTAGGCTCTGCGCGAGGCTGCAGTGGCACAGAATGAGATTTGTTAGCCTTAAAGGTGCAGATTGTAGGATTTCTAGCTTAAAATATCTTAAAATGAAGCAAATTCTCAACAGGATGTGAAGAAATACCCGTTTTCACGTACGGTGCTGCAGAGATATACACTGAGGAGAGCCCGGATGTTGGAAGACATAATTTTAAAAGTTATATTTTACAGTTACTCATCCATGCGTGCAGAGTTATATACACTCTATGCATTAGAGTTAAACATCTGAGCCTCTTGCATTAAAGAGACAGACAGTGAGGGGTAATAATCCATGCATTTAAAGGTTCCACCCATTTATATATTTCAATCAATCAATCAACCTTTATTTACACTCAAGAGTACATTGAGGGATACCCTCATTTACAATGTCGCCAAGCATTACAATTATTAAACAAAAAGGGATTGAAAATAAATTAAAATGAATTTGAATAAGTACTTAAAATGTAAAATAAACAATTAGAACAGACAAAATTAAGTAAGATAAATCGTAAAAGAAAAACTGAAATAAGCCAATAAAGTATATATGAATATAGCATATATAGAATATATATATGAATAAACTTATAAGAGCTGTGATAAACAAACATTTTTATTATTTAAAACTAAAAAGGATGTGAAGAAAAACCTTATACGGTTGGGTTTGTCTAAGACGTCCATGTACGTTCTGCAGTGATAGCGTGTCCGCATGCGTGCATGTTCCGAGGCAGTCGAGGTGTCGGGGGTTGTAACGCACAGCTCCATGTTGACGGCATCATCCAACGACCTGTTTGCCTGGTAGGCAAACTACAGGGGGCCCAGCAGGTGTCCTGTGATGTTCTTCAGGTGGGCCAGTCGTTCAAATGACTTCAGAGCGACCAGCCTGGAGTCGTCCAGTCGTGTGATAGCGGGTTTGCTGGGGACTGAGATGACGACGGAGTGTTAGAGGCAAGAGGGACACAGCTCCAGCCATCTTCAGCATTATACGATTGAGGAGGACACCAACTTTCTGGAGATACGCTGCCCCCTGTTGTTTGGAGTATGAATTCAACAGGTCGCATCATCGCATCGTCTTTCAAACCGCTTCTTCTAGTGTGATATGAATCTGATCATTTCAAATCAGATCTGAGCTACTTTCAAATGTGATATATCTCCAATATATATGTTTGAATTTGGGCCATGCACATTAGGTGTTTTTCCTTGGACAGTGACTAATATATATATACACTACCACTCTAAAGTTTGGGATCACAGTGAAAGGTTCTTGTTTTAATGGAGTATCTTCTTCCTTAACACAACAATGGACTGACGGGTCTCTAAAGAAAGTTGTTTCTTTCTGGTCATTGTGAGTCGGTCAGCAAGCCATCAACTGCTGATCTTCAGATACTAAACTAACCTAGAATGTTGTTCCCTTTTATACTCACTTATTAGTAGAATGTTTTTCAGCTGTGATCACAACTGATCAAGAGTGTCCTAACAACCAATTAGTCCAATAACATCCTTAACTTGGATTGGTGGTCGTACCAGGAGATTCAGACAGAGGACTGAGAATTGCTGATAATAGACTATATGTAAAATAAGCCTCTATACAAAAATAGAATTTAATACAAACATTTTTATTTTTTTAAAAATCATCTGATACACTTACATTAATTGTGAAATGGACAATATTGTTTGTGAATTGCAGGTTGCAAGGTTTCAGAAGAAGATCTGTGTCCAAATCCACAAATTATAATAAGCTGTACTATACCATATACTATACTATACTTATATTTGATGCAATGCAATAACCCATATGGAATTATTCCTGGAGCAGAATTAAACATCTGGTTGTGTTTAACGAATGTTTAGAGGGTCTTTTAGAAATGAGCTCATTTGCTCTGATGCAGGTTTACATACTTTGAACATTCTGACCAGCAGCTTCATGAGGAGCCACATGAGCTGCTTCTCTAACAGGACTGAAGAAGATAGTGTAGATGCTGAGATCTTGTTCTGATAAACAGGTTTGGGGGTTTTATAGCTCTTAGAAAAATATACATTCTCATTTTTACATTTAAAAACACTTAAATGTTTGTTTTAGTAATATTTGTGTACCAACTTCACTGTTTACACTCGTCTCTCAACACACTCACATTCTAAATCAGCTAACCAGCACTGCTACTGCGAGCTCTGCTTCTATAAGGAGTTCAAGTTCATTGACAGCCCAATATTTTACATGTCCACCCAAATTTGAGCTGAAGTTTGTATCCAAACACAAATTCTTATCAGGAGATCACGTTCACGACGGCTGTTCATACCGGAATCAACAGCCGAGTGTGTACTTTGGACAGACACCAAGACGTTCTTGTTATCACAGCGTAAAGCTCCTCCTCTGTTCCAGATATGAAACCTGCCTGACATTGTTTACCTCCTTTTCTTCTTCCTCTCCTTCTTCCCCTCCATCGCTCTTTTCTTCCAAAGCGTACTCTCACCAGGGTGATGTATAACAGGGCCAGATTCTGTCTGTTACACTCACACACCTGCACATGTAACCCAGATAGATGCAGGTCACCGGAAGAATCTGCAGTGCACGGCCTGAATGCAAACGGAGCATCTAACAAACAAACAAACAAACAGAGTGATGCAGCTCGCGTGCTGACTGACTGGAGAACAGCGGCGGCATTCAAAGCTTCATCTTCAGGATGCATTCGCTCAGAATGCTGTGGAAGGATTTCCTCCTGGTCCTCTGCCAGCGCATCATCACTATCATATCAGAAGCTCATTACTCCATTGATTTTTCTACACCATTCTGAAAACACCAGCTGTTCTTTACATTGATTAAACGGTTCGTGATTAATGGACCAATAGGAAAGCTCCAGAATGACCTGCAATCCCATTCCAAGTAATGTTGGAACATTTGAACTTTTTATTGAAATTTATCTTTCTGGGTTACAGTAACTGTGTGGAACAGTGACCATGTTGCCGTGGGAGTGAAATTTTATGATCCATCATATACTAAATTCTTAACTTTCCCAACTTACATATATGTTAAAGCAGTGCATCGTGTTATGGGTGGCTGGCATTTCCACTTACTGAGTACTTTTAAATAATAAATCACATCTACAGTGTATCTACTGAGTCACTACAGTACTGAGAATGACCCACCTCCCTAATAGTGTCTGCTCTGTGGTGGTCCTGTGGGGGTCCTGATCATTAAAGAACAGAGTAATAAGGTATACAGAGAATCAGATGAACTACAGTCTGTAAGTGGAGCTCCTGTATGGTCAGTGGAGCTGATACAGTGGACAGTGAGTGTGAGTTCAAAAAGAAAACCTGAATATTTTGAGCTTGCGGGATATTTTTTATTTGAAAAATATTTGTTCTTCCAAAACTGAGGCTTTGAGTCGGCTGTAGGAGGCCCTGGGCAAGATTTTACCTTGAAGACCCATGAGGTGAACCCAACCAAACCAGGAATGGAGACGCATATGTTTTTCTTCCCACAGGCAGCTCCAAACCAACATGGCAAGAAAACTGTTTTTACTAAAAAAAAAACATTTATTTGAAGTTATAATTAATTCAGTTTAGCATTTAAACAGTAAATATACTGAAATATACTGAATGGTATGTGTGATGTGTTGGTGTTTCAGTAGCTGATGGTATAAGATGCTGATACTAGACTACTTTAGTAAACAGGATACACCACTGAATCAGAACACACATTAGAAAATATGACAGTCCGGATCGGCCTGAAGAGATCTTCTCTAACTGAAAATTAAACTCTGAACCCTAACCCTAACCCTAACCCTAAACCCTAACCTAACCATAAACCAAAACCCAAACCCAACCTAACCCTAACCCATCTTAGTATTTATTTACATAATCAATCATTTGAATAAGGCATGTGTAGGAATAAAGAATTTACTATTATTATTATTATTATTATTATATCAACAGCAAAACAAACACACCCTACCTTAACTGATCCTCCAGAAGCTCCACCCCTCAAAAGACTTTTCTATTCCACCTTAAATGATGCAGAAGTTACGTTCCACCACCTTAGCTTCATGTTCAGATTTCCTGTTCCACCTTAAATATTGCATCAGTTCTGTTCTGGCACCTCAGTCTACACGTCCAGCTTTGGCCTCAGGAGCCAGAATGTGTCTCTTCTGTGCCTTTTAAGGTGGAACACAAAAATCTAACCAAGCTGGCAAATAGGAAGTACAACTTCAGCCTCGTCAGCTCTCGGGGATCTCTCCACTGTTTAACCACCTCACTGATGTTAACCCTAGAACTACTTTCTCGGTCTGCGATCTTCTCTTCTTTGGCTGTTGAGTTCAGCATGTAGCCCCTCCACCTCCCCCTGATCCTGTGCATAGGCAGAAATGTCTCTTGTTGCTGATCAGTTGGAGTCGTGAGAGTTGTGAGTGTCGTGAGAGTTGTGAGTGTCGTGAGAGTTGTGAGTGTCGTGAGAGTTGAGAGAGTTGTGAGAGTTGTACCTGAACCACTTCCTTTACATCCCGTTTACAGAGCTAGGGCTGTGCTAGTTCTGAGATAAAGGAACTCAGAAGCTTTGTAGAAGATCTTTGCAGGTAAAATGGCCCAGCTGTCGAGTGTAGGAGGCTCTGGGCAAGATTTTACCTTGAAGGCCCACGAGGTGAGCCCGAGCACCTTCTTACACACCTTAGAATTTGTTAACGTAATCATTCATTTGAATGTGATGTGTGTAGGAATGAAGAACATGGAAAAAAGAACTAACTCTGAGGAGATATATGCTAAATTTGAGAAAAAGACCTTCATGCATTAACAGACTCGAGACTCACCTTGAATCTGTGGCAATGATTGGTTGGCCAGTGTCAAGCTATGTACCCATAATAATGTGGAGGTCCTGTGCAATTGCCTGTTACTTGAGTTTGTGTGTGTAGGTGTGGTGTGCTAGTTTTTCAATGGGGTATGAAGGGAATTGGAAGCTTTGTAGAGAAATACTGCAAGTATTCCATCCTTGTGAAGTTGTGAACGTCCATAAACAGAAGACTTACTGGCTAAAAACTAAATGAACAACCAAAATCACTGGGGTAACCAAAATGATGAACGTTATTTGCGAGAGAGTGTGTATTTGTAAGCCTGTATTTGCGGCCATCGAAAGATACAGCAAAGCTTCATTGAATATCATGAACTTTCCTGTTAGTAGTTTTCATAGTATTGTTGACACTCAACCACAAAACAAACACACCCCTACCCTTTCCCGTTCCACCTTAAATATTGAACCAGTTCTGTTCTGGTACCTCAGTCTACACGTCCAGCTTTGGTCATACACAATTTCTCCTACCGCAATGGGGAATGAAGAAGCTTTGCAGAGAAACATTGCAGGTATTCCAGACATGTGAAGTCGTGAACGTCCATAAACAGAAGATTCATTGGTGGAGGACTGGCTAAACAACCGGAATCACTGGGGGAACCAGAATGCTGAATGTTATTTGTGTGAGCGTGTGTGTTGTGTATGTGTGTAATTGCAGCCATTGAAAGATACAGCGAAGCTTCATTGAATATCATTAACTCTCCCGTTCCAGGCCACAATTTCTGAATTACATGACACGGCCCTCCACTGAGCTGGGCTTCGTAATAAATATGATAATGCGCACGCTTTACTCGCCGAGAAATATGCTCGATGCTGAAAGTGTTGTCTTTTTCACCGTAATGCTTCCACTGGGTTTGTTTTCTTATCACCTGTCTGTTCTAAGTGACATTCGAGTGTGTAGCAGCGTTTTTCTGAGCTCTGCTGTGTCACAATTTACTCTCCAAGGCATACGGTTCTCTGGCTGTGTTCCGAATAGCCTCTAATCACTTCAGAGCGCTGTGTAGTACAGTATTACAGGGAACTGGAAGAGCACTTATTCCCTTATTTAACTACTGTAGAATTACATTGATCCAACAAAAATTTTCAAATATGGTGAATTAGCATTCCAGCCATAACGAGAACCTAATAACTGAACAACATGACCAAATATTTTTAAGTAGAATGCATATAAACCAAGTTGGCCATTTGTTTTTATTTAAATTGATCCAATTAGCTAGCCTTCCACAAAACTAAGTAACTGGCTAATTGGTTTGTAAAGTGTATAACACTCACCTACTTATGAAAAATCTGCTTTGTGTTTTGTAGTTTGTTCACAGTGAGGTTTGTGATGTCCAGCATGTGGGGAATTCCAGCTCTTCCAAGTGGGGACATTCAAACAAGCAATAAAATGAAATCTTCCAAACTGTTTAATTAAGTAATTCAATTTTATTCATATTATTTCATTAAACATTCTAGTTAGTTATGATAGTGATAGTAATTTTGTGGCACCAGAACTCCAAACAGTGACTAATATAAGTAACTAATATAAACAAATATAAGATCAGGTACAATCATAAAACTTGATTTTTATATTACAACCGTACAGATATATCAGTACTGGCTCAATGCCATCTGAACTACCTTGTAGAGTGTAGGACAGTATTAATAAAGAAAATATAATCAATGGGTTAATCAACTGCAGAAGCCCACCACTGGTTTTAGACACACTTGCAAAATTTGGAATGTCACAGTTTGATACATACAGTAAAGACATAATAGTGCACTATACAAACAAGGCAGGGTTTGGGAGATAGTCAGTATAGCCATAATAGTGAACTATAAGTGAATATGATAGAGTTTGGGAGATAGCAGGGGCGTAGCTAGCCCTAGTTTTTTTTAAATTTAGCAGGCTAATGCTGCAGGTGGTCTGTTTACTGTTTATAAAGAGTGAGAGAAGCTGTAGCTGCTGTCCTGTTGGTTAGTCTCTGTGTTATTAAAGCTAAGGTGCAAGGCAGAGCTGTCTGTATGTGTATTAGATAATTAATGTTACACAATGATAAGATATAAAGAGATGATACTATACTATAACTTTGAGTGTGTATGTGTGTGTGTGTGTAGTCAGCAGGTCAGCTATAGATATTCAATTCATATATTCCAACATGATCTTGATTATATGCCCAGAATCTGTTGATAATCGTAATAATGTTGATTATTAGAATTGGTGCGTCTAAACTAAATTATTCTAATTATTCTGTCATGACACACTCACCCCAAGTTCTTTCATTCTCATCTGGTCACCCTTTAGCCCACTGAAGCTCAATATTCAATGAGAAAAATGTGTTAATATGGATCGATTTATTTTTCTCTTAGATTTTTATATATATATATATATATATATATATAAACTATTACAACTATACTGACTCTATAGTATTCTAATATAATTCTATTATTCTAATATTCACTCTATAGTAAACTATTACAGCTATACGGACTGTGTCATATATATATATATATATATATATATATATATATATATATATATAGACAGAGTCAGTAATAGTTTACTGTAATAGCTGTAATAGTTTACTATAGAGTGAATATGGTGGAGTTTGGGACAGAGTCAGTATAGCTGTAATAGTTTACTATAGAGTGAATATGGTGGAGTTTGGGACAGAGTCAGTATAGCTGTAATAGTTTACTATAGAGTGAATATGGTGGAGTTTGGGACAGAGTCTGTATAGCTGTAATAGTTTACTATAGAGTGAATATGATGGAGTTTGGGACAGAGTCTGTATAGCTGTAATAGTTTACTATAGAGTGAATATGGTGGAGTTTGGGACAGAGTCAGTATGGCTGAAATAGTTTACTATAGAGTGAATATGATGGAGTTTGGGACAGAGTCTGTATAGCTGTAATAGTTTACTATAGAGTGAATATGGTAAAGTTTGGGACAGAGTCTGTATAGCTGTAATAGTTTACTATAGAGTGAATATGATGGAGTTTGGGACAGAGTCTGTATAGCTGTAATAGTTTACTATAGAGTGAATATGATGGAGTTTGGGACAGAGTCAGTATAACTGTAATAGTTTACTATAGAGTGAATATGATGGAGTTTGGGACAGAGTCAGTATAGCTGTAATAGTTTACTATAGAGTGAATATGATGGAGTTTGGGACAGAGTCTGTATAGCTGTAATAGTTTACTATAGAGTGAATATGATGGAGTTTGGGACAGAGTCTGTATAGCTGTAATAGTTTACTATAGAGTGAATATGGTGGAGTTTGGGACAGAGTCAGTATAGCTGAAATAGTTTACTATAGAGTGAATATGATGGAGTTTGGGACAGAGTCAGTATAGCTGTAATAGTTTACTATAGAGTGAATATGATGGAGTTTGGGACAGAGTCAGTATAGCTGTAATAGTTTACTATAGAGTGAATATGATGGAGTTTGGGACAGAGTCAGTATAGCTGTAATAGTTTACTATAGAGTGAATATGATGGAGTTTGGGACAGAGTCAGTATAGCTTTAATAGTTTACTATAGAGTGAATATGATGGAGTTTGGGACAGAGTCAGTATAGCTGTAATAGTTTACTATAGAGTGAATATGATGGAGTTTGGGACAGAGTCTGTATAGCTGTAATAGTTTACTATAGAGTGAATATGATGGAGTTTGGGACAGAGTCAGTATAGCTGTAATAGTTTACTATAGAGTGAATATGATGGAGTTTGGGACAGAGTCAGTATAACTGTAATAGTTTACTATAGAGTGAATATGATGGAGTTTGGGACAGAGTCTGTATAGCTGTAATAGTTTACTATAGAGTGAATATGATGGAGTTTGGGACAGAGTCAGTATAGCTGTAATAGTTTACTATAGAGTGAATATGATGGAGTTTGGGACAGAGTCAGTATAACTGTAATAGTTTACTATAGAGTGAATATGATGGAGTTTGGGACAGAGTCTGTATAGCTGTAATAGTTTACTATAGAGTGAATATGATGGAGTTTGGGACAGAGTCAGTATAGCTGTAATAGTTTACTATGGAGTGAATATGATGGAGTTTGGGACAGAGTCAGTATAACTGTAATAGTTTACTATAGAGTGAATATGATGGAGTTTGGGACAGAGTCAGTATAGCTGTAATAGTTTACTATAGAGTGAATATGATGGAGTTTGGGACAGAGTCTGTATAGCTGTAATAGTTTACTATAGAGTGAATATGATGGAGTTTGGGACAGAGTCTGTATAGCTGTAATAGTTTACTATAGAGTGAATATGATGGAGTTTGGGACAGAGTCAGTATAGCTGTAATAGTTTACTGTATTTATTATGATGGAGTTTGATACTTGGCCAGCACAGTTTACTTTATATTAAATATATGAGTTTGGAAGATGGTCAGCAGTATATACTGCATACTGCAGAGTTTGGTACATGAGTGTAGCCCTAATAAAGCACTCTATAGTGAATCCCGCAGTGTTTCAGACACCGCCCGTGTGGACACAATAGTGCACTATATGGTGAGTAGGGCACTGAATTTGGGACACAGCTGCAGCTCGGTGTTATAGCAGTCTGCCCGGGCTTTGTCAGTCAGGCTGAAGCCTGTAAAGCCGGAGCCTGTTTTGGAGGGAGCCATCAGGGTAATTTACGGCCCTTTTAAACACTCCGTAAAAGAACAAGGTTAGCCAAGGACAGGCCGGTTAACTCAACGAAGGAAAGCACAAACGCTTTCCCCCCGAACATTCGCTCATTCCCACAATGCTTTTCTCCTCAGCACCCAGCACGTTCCTGTGTAATGGGCGAGTTGTAAAACGGTCAGCGTGTGTCCGGCATCTGCGGACGCAGATTAGAGGACGTTTGTGGGACGGAGGGAGGCGTGCAGACAGAAGAACAGCAGCCCTGTGTGTGTGTGTGTGTTTGCAGGGCAGTGCTGTGGAGCCTCATCCTGACGGTGATGTATGGCTCGTCAGTGGCGGACACTCGGCCTGAATACTAATGCATCCCCCTCATGGAAAAACCTGTGACGGAGCAGAACTTTCCTCTGGATTTCAGTCCACATGAATAAACGCAATATACTGCAAATCCATCGCTTTACTTAACACATTCATCAGCATCACTGTTTAATGATGTCATCTGACTGGAATTAGCCAGACGGCTCATTTTCATCTGCTGTGTATGTGAAGGTGGAATTCACTCTGCAGTGCTTGGACAGCCATGAAGATACTTAGACCCACTTTTTGTACTTTGGCTAGTCAGAACACGAGCATTAGAATAAATACAAATAAACATAAACATTTTTTTGTGTTTTGAAAAAGTAATTAATGATACGGTTAATGATACAGTCGCTGCACTCCAGCCTTTGCATACATTTGTTAAACTCCACCAGCAGCAGACCTGATTAAATTTAATAAAGCGCTGATGAGCAGGTGCGGAATGGAAGCTATGAATGGAAACTACTAAATACTTTAAGCTTAAAGCCGGGTCACTTTCTACCTGCACAGCTTCTCCAGAGTAGGTTATGTTGGGTGTTAGATTAGCAAATCTGTGAACAATTGACCTATTTCTACCTATAGTCTTAATATTCATACTTTTATACTTTGATTGTAATATCAGTAATATTTAATTTGTTTTAATTTTTTATTATTTTTTTAGAATTATTTCTAGTTTTTTATTAATTAACTTTTATTATTAATTATTCACCTTTTATTTTTATATATTATATTTATATTTTATTTTTAAATAATTTATTTTATTATTATTATTATAATTATTATTTGTATTCTTTCTTTTTATTTTACATTTTCTTTAATCACCTGTGAAGTACCTTGAATTTCAATCTTATTATAATCTTATAATCTTATATAAATAAAATTTGATTTGAAAGTTAGCTTTCATTTTTGGAACTCCGCAGCCACATGGGAAACCAGTCAGTATTGCAGGCCATGTTTTTCTTCTTCACCGCAACGGACGAGGTGTTGACCTGTACCAGGACTCATGCCCAATGCCGTTTACCAAGCACACAGCTGCTCTAGCTCAGGGCTTACAGGGCTCTGCCTTGGTGATCCTGACCTCTGACTTCTGCCTCCTCCCATCTGGAGCTACTTCCCTCAGGTAGAGGGCAAAGCAGAGGGGAATCCTCACCACTGGGAAAACAGCAGCTCAGAGGAATTTATTCTGATCCGTGCAGTCCGGTACACGGCCAGGCAAAGGGAATAAAGGGAATTCTGCTTGTTTAAACTCTGCAAGCGTGAAACGAACCATCTTATTGTTACAGTTGGAATCAATCAACTTCATTCTTTTAACACCAACATTCTCCAATTAGGAATATTTCTGTATATCTAGGCGGATACAGCCAAGCAAGCACTTCCATTGGTTAGTTAGGATGTAGAGAGGCCTACGTGAAGGCCTAATGGGTTAGATGGTCCACAAACATACTTTGCAGTGAAATCAACCAGTTATGCCTTGAATTCTAATCTCCACTGACCGCGATGAGGAGAACGACTGTAACCTCTGCGTTAGTTGTTGAGAATGGAAAATAATAGCAGCTCTATTACTGGTCTCCTTACAGAAGAAGTCATTCTGGAAGTGCTAGAATGTCAGTTACAAGCTTAAAATCACACGTTTAAGGCTAAATTCCATGTTTAATCAAGAATAACTAACATACAACAATGCCATAGAGGCAGAAATCAGGTGTAGCCATTGTGGGGGGTCAGGGGTGGCCACTACACTCTTGGAATGAAGCTGGAAACAAGTCCGCCATTATCAATAAAGCATCAATCATACTTCATGGTTACAATTTTTTCCAATTGCTAAAACACAGTTTTGTAAACTAGGCTGCTTTTATTTTAATTCACAAAACCACATACCCAAACTGCTAAATACCTCATATATCCTGAAAATTGAAGCACTGCAACCAAAACTACATACAGAATTATTCAAATTAAACTTATACACCAAACCACACACACTTCATTCATACTACCAGATTAACCAACTAACCAACTACACACTGCTGAGCGTAATGAAAAGCACTCTCATCTTTAGCAAGCTCTACTATAAAACTAAACTAGTCCAGACTGATCACCTTCACAGAAATATTTACAGATACACACACACTGCTGTTATTTTTTTTAATTTCACCAAACAAGTCAGTGCAACATATGCACAGCAGATATACTTACATTGAAGTGAACAAAAATTTTAATTCTGGTTACGTACATGTTCTCCAGTCTAAATATCCGGACGACAGAGGAGACAGTAAAACAGCTCAGGTTGGGCTGCACTCTCTGTCCAGCCTCTCACATTGTCAGTGCATGGTTGATGAAATGATCTACTAATGTTACTCTGATTTCAGTTGGAAGTTGTGTCTTCTTTGGCCATTAACTCCTCTACCAGTGCTACCTCTACCTCTCACTCTTCCTCTCATTCTCATTCTCACCCTCCCTCTTCCTCTCATTCTCATTCTCATCCTCCCTCTTCCTCTCTCTGCGTTGTCTTCTATTGTTGTTGTACAGTAAGGTGCTCACCTGTGGTGTTGTTATAGAGCTTACTTTCTGATTGAAGTTGTAATAATTAACCGTTCAGGTGTTCGGGACCTGGTGGTACATATATTGGTCAATTATCTCCTGTAGTGTAATTTTAAATGGCAGTGTTTTGATATATAAACATGTGACTGTGTGTGAGATTGCTGTGTGTTGTGTAGAGAAGCGTACAGTGTGTTTCAAAAAACATTTTAAATTTTAAACTGTATGTAAAGCAGAAAACGAGTTTAGAGTTTTGGAGACTTGAGAAGAGGTTTTGCTCTCTGTGTGTGTCAGTTTAAATAATTCTGCTATGCATGTCATTTTAGTGTGTTAGCCGTTAGAAAAAACTGTACAATCTGCCATCAGTCAGTATAACAGACCAGGGGATGTTTTCACGGGGTCCCTCTAGCTGTGCTGCTCTGTGAGCTATGCTATAAAGTAGGCAGTTTGAAGGGAAAAAAGCTTTAAAGGACAATTTAACCAATTTATAAAATAATTAATCCAAATTTCCAGTCGCTGAGATGTGAATGGGGTCAATCAGAGTGGTTTGATGTGAAACAGATAGAAGCGAGTCAGGAGCAGGTGGGCGCCGGCGGTTAAAACAAAGCAAAAGAAAGAGCTTTTATACCAAAAAGGATGTTCAAAACAGAGTCAGTAAAAAGAAGACCACTAGACAAAACCATGAGGGTGATCAGAGAGAGGAAATCAAGGTAGCAGTCAAGGTCAAACCCAGAAAGTCTATCAAAACAATGTGATGAAAGAGGAGCAATCCAAAACAGACTGGTAGAGCAGAGAGGGCAGTACTTCACTACAAACACACTGAGACAGGCTTTATAGGGAGCATACAGAGATACAGGTGAAAACTATTAGTAGTCAGGTGACCAGGCAGGAAGCGATTGGTGGATTCAGCAGAAGTGGGATTCATGTGATCTCCCAGAGGATTCTGGGAGTTGGAGTTGAGGAGTGAGTCAGCATTACTTACTACAGAACCAAAGACTTTATACAAATTCTGATTACCATACAGTGGTGGTGATGGTGTTTACAGTGGTGGTGATGGTGTTTACAGTGGTGGTGATGATGTTTACCGTGGTGGTGGTGTTTACAGTGGTGGTGGTGATGATGTTTACAGTGGTGGTGATGATGTTTACAGTGGTGGTGGTGTTTACAGTGGTGGTGGTGATGATGTTTACAGTGGTGGTGGTGTTTACAGTGGTGGTGGTGATGATGTTTACAGTGGTGGTGATGGTGTTTACAGTGATAGTGGTGGTGGTGTTTACAGTGGTGGTGATGATGTTTACAGTGGTGATGGTGTTTACAGTGGTGGTGGTGATGTTTACAGTGGTGGTGGTGTTTACAGTGGTGGTGATGGTGTTTTCAGTGGTGGTGGTGATGATGTTTGCAGTAGTGGTGGTGGTGTTTACAGTGGTGGTGATGATGTTTACAGTGGTGGTGGTGTTTACATTGGTGGTGATGGTGTTTACAGTGGTGGTGGTGTTTACAGTGGTGGTGGTGATGATGTTTTCAGTGGTGGTGGTGGTGTTTACAGTGGTGGTGATGGTGATTACAGTGGTGGTGGTGGTGTGTACAGTGGTGGTGATGGTGTTTACAGTGGTGGTGATGGTGTTTACAGTGGTGGTGGTGATGGTGTTTACAGTGGTGGTGATGGTGTTTACAGTGGTGGTGATGGTGATTACAGTGGTGGTGTGTACAGTGGTGGTGATGGTGTTTACAGTGGTGGTGGTGTTTACAGTGGTGGTGGTGGTGTTTACAGTGGTGGTGGTGATGGTGTTTACAGTGGTGGTGGTGTTTACAGTGGTGGTGGTGGTGTTTACAGTGGTGGTGGTGATGATGTTTACAGTGGTGGTGGTGGTGTTTACAGTGGTGGTGATGGTGATTACAGTGGTGGTGGTGGTGTGTACAGTGGTGGTGATGGTGTTTACAGTGGTGGTGATGGTGTTTACAGTGGTGGTGGTGGTGGTGTTTACAGTGGTGGTGATGGTGTTTACAGTGGTGGTGATGGTGATTACAGTGGTGGTGTGTACAGTGGTGGTGATGGTGTTTACAGTGGCGGTGATGGTGTTTACAGTGGTGGTGGTGATGATGTTTGCAGTAGTGGTGGTGGTGTTTACAGTGGTGGTGGTGGTGGTGATGTTTACAAAAGTGGTGATGATGTTTACAGTGGTGGTGATGGTGTTTACAGTACGTAGTGGTGATGATGTTTACAGTAGTGGTGATTATGTTAACAGTGGTGATGATGTTTACAGTGGTGGTGATGATGTTTACAGTGGTGGTGATGATGTTAACAGTGGTGATGATGTTTACAGTGGTGGTGATGATGTTAACAGTGGTGATGATGGTGTTTACAGTGGTAGTGGTGTTGTTTACAGTGGTGGTGATGGTGTTTACAGTGGTGGTGATGGTGTTTACTGTGGTAGTGGTGTTGTTTACAGTGGTGGTGATGGTGTTTACAGTGGTGGTAATGATGGTGTTTACAATGGTGGTGGTGGTGATGGTGTTTACAGTGGTAGTGATGATGGTGTTTACAGTGGTGGTGATGATGGTGTTTACAGTGGTGGTGGTGGTGATGGTGTTTACAGTGGTGGTGGTGGTGATGGTGTTTACAGTGGTAGTGATGATGGTGTTTACAGTGGTAGTGATGTTGTTTACAGTGGTGGTGATGGTGTTTACAGTGGTGGTGATGATGGTGTTTACAGTGGTGGTGATGATGGTGTTTACAGTGGTGGTGATGGTGTTTACTGTGGTAGTGGTGTTGTTGTTAACAGGTGGTTAATGTGAATGTTTGTTTGTTAACAGGTGGTTAATGTGGATGTTTGTTTGTTTACAGGTGGTTAATGTGGATGTTTGTTTGTTTACAGGTGGTTAATGTGAATGTTTGTTTGTTTACAGGTGGTTAATGTGAATGTTTGTTTGTTTACAGTTGGTTAATGTGAATGTTTGTTTGTTTACAGGTGGTTAATGTGGATGTTTGTTTGTTTACAGGTGGTTAATGTGGATGTTTGTTTATCTACTTGAGGTAAGTTCATTGCTATGGTTATGTTGTATGTTGGGTTGTGACTAGTGTTACTGAAACTAAGAAATGTTGTAGAGTCTCAGAATAAAGCTTTGTATTGGTGCTAACAGAAGTGATGGTGTCCAGGCTCTGTTCTGCTGTGTTGATCTGCAGAGGAGATGTTTAATATGCTTAGCAGTGAATAAGGACTCCGGAGGCCCAGTGCAGTGAAACTGCTGCAGTCTAAACCAGAATATACTGCAGACCCTCTAACAAAAAGAAGAGGAGGGGCTTTAACCATCTAACCAGGCATTACTAGCAACTACCAACAACTTCTAACAATATATATATATATATATATATATATATATATCTATATATATATATATATATATATATATATATATATATATATATATATATACAGCAGAGTTTAACCTTTACATTTAACCATGCACTGAAACACCCACATACACATACACTAGTGAACACACACACTATGGCTCAGTGCAACACCCACATATACACACACACATCAGGGGCAGTGCAACACTCACATTTACACACACACACACACTAGGGGGCAATGCAACGCTCACATGTACATGCTAGGGGCCAATGAAACACCCACATACACACACTAATGAATACAGACACTAGGGGGCAGTAAGCACACTTGCCCAGAGTGGTGGGCAGTTCTATCCACAGTGTCGAGGAGCAGGTGGGGGTTGGATCGACAGGCGACCTTTTGATCACAAGGCTCGTTCCTCACATCCAGCACACGACTGCCCACCATGAATTCTTTAAACTTATAAATACAGACTGTGGATGATTGTAATTAATGATCAGCGCTTATTACTGTGACTGGTTCATCGTTTCTTTACAGGTTTCTTCTTTTCACAGAAATATTTATATAAACAGAGCAAGAAGAAGCTCTAGCGGCGCAAACATCTGAGTACTGCAACAGTTGGCCCTTTCAGGAGATCACAAGTTTGATCCTTGTGTACGTACCATCACTCTATTACAGTGTAAACAGACGTCTGTTAGTTGACAACTGAGTCGTCTGTGTTTACATGGATCTCCTGTCAGTCTGTTATAGACTTAGTCTGAAAAAGGAAAGCAGTGTGTGACCAGCTGCTGTGTAGCTACAGTGTTAGACATAACAGTTCTATGGAAATCAGTGTTACCCATTTTCTCTACACCCAGTTAAATCAAAGCCAGGACGCGTTCAGCGTCTGAACTCTACTTCTTCACGTCTGCACTGGTGGCTTACATGTTATGGTGTGTATTAAGTAATCGCACAATGGTCCTTAGGGCTGTGTAGAGTTAAACCTGACCTTAAAATGAAAGAAATAAATATCTTTGGAGTATTTATATGAAAATCATGTTTAACTTAAATGTAGACTATCCCGTGGACTACACATACAAACATAAGCAGGACTCAGGATTAAGAACTTTTGTGTTCTTCATAAGTCTTTATGTATCACAAATTCCAATATATATATTTCACTGATACATACATACACAGTAAACTGGAAGCGGACTCTAGTTTAACTAACAGCACATTTGAATAAACTGGTTTTCTGTAACTGGTTTTCTGTAAAGGCTTACTCAGAACACATCTGGTAAACTTTATATTGTGCAGTAGCATAATTTTGTAAACTATAAAATTTTTAAAACCTGCCCAGAGAGGAGTTCAAAGAGTGATCAGTGTGTGGACGACCCCTGGAAAAGCCCCAAACCCAAACATTTTATTGCCTTGAAGCCTAAATCCGTGCTGCTACAGCGCAAGAGTTAACAGCCAATCAGCTCCCGAGCAGTCAGTCCGAATACCAGGTTGTATTTTACACACCGGATCCAACGGCAGACAATCCACCGACGAATGAATGAATGAATGAATGAATGAATGAATGAATGAATGAATGTTGGTGAATTGCAGTCTTGTCCAACACAGCCTTTTATTTTTCTTACAAATAATAAAGCGAGGGTACCTCAGTAAAGTTTCAGGATATGCAGAAAGTCAAAATATCAATATCAAAACCCCATTGCAGTAAATGCAGTAAAACTATGCATGTCATCTTCGTAATAGAGTTCCCTTTAGTACTGACGATATCCACGATCTGCACAGAGAAGCCTGTTGTGATGTAAAATAAGAGAAAATATTGTTATTGAACAGAGTACAACAATATTAAGTAGCAATCCTTATAAGATATTTAACAAAGGATAAAGGCTGTAAAATGAAAAAAAGGAAAATAAATGAAGTCTGGATATAAAAGTGTTATGTGGTTGGTCTTGTAAAGGCAGCGATATTAGAGATACTACACATTCTCCAGGTGACTTACAGACAAACGAGTATAAACATATCAAATATAAAAGATATTGCACATTAATGACACACACAATGATGATATTTTATCACAATATATTGCAATAATAATTGATCACATTACATCACAACAACAATAATTTATCACAATATATCACAATAGTGATAATCGGTCAGAATATATCACAATAGTAATGACATATCACAACACTGTGATAATGATAACTGATCACAATATATCACAATAATGATATTTTAGCACAATATATCATAATAACAATTAATCACATCACAACAACAATAATTTATCACCATATATCACAATAGTGATAATATATCACAATACTTTGATAATGATAACTGATCACAATATATCACAATAATGATGTTATCACAATATACCATAATAGCAATTAATCACCAACAACAATAATTTATCACAATAATGAAAATTTGTATTACATCACAATATTTTTTTTTATATATACACAATATCTATTTTATTACAATATATTACAATAGTGATAATCGATCAGAATATATCACAACAAAGATAATATATCACAATACTGTGATAATGATAACTGATCTCAATATATTACAATAATAATACCGTTGTCATCTCAGCCCAGTTTTATATGCCGGTGTACAACACTGTCTATAACTCTACCACCAGTTCTCAACAGAAAGCTCTGTTTCTAGCACGTCCACTGGAGCTCTGTTGCTCAGGTGAGCGGGGGGCCGGGGCAGGAGGGCTGTTTGTGCTGCCCATGCTGCAGTGGTTTCTGTGTAATTGCTGCAAATGTCTCTTAATGAAGAGTAAACAAACCGAATCAGGATGAAATCAAATTAAAGGGTTATTGTTTTTAGGGACCCTCGTTTCTGTGCAGCTTCAACATCAGCCGTATGAAAAGATCCCAAATGCTTCGATTTTATTTTCGGGGCTCCTTCGGCCGCAGACCGCGCCATACGTGTTAGCGTCACTCTGATCTAATTTGCTCGTGCGGAGGGATGGATGGTCCAGGTGTTTTGAGGGAACGCAGGCGCGCGCGTGTGACAGCTTACCGCTCAATCCTCTCTCCAGTTTCACTCAGCGTCCAATGGGAGTGAAGCTGCATCTGTGTCAAATTATCTCGCTCCGCCAGAAGCAAACCTTTACTTCCCTCTTCATTTCCCTCCGCGCTCACACGCACGCCCCGGCAGATTCAATCAGCATGGTGATGAGGATAATTGTTTTATGCATTAAGTCGGATCGCTGCAGGTAGCGTCCGGTTTTAACGAGTCCGGCTCACGAGCCGATCGATCGCTAGCCGTTTAGAGCGCGTACAGGTAAAACAGTGGGTTCTTACAGGAGACGGCGTGAAGAGGATCAGACTATAAAGAACATAAATGTTAACTCAGGTTACACATACGGTCCACAACCAACAAGGCATCCGGTGGGATCATGCGAAGGTCACTAGGGGTCACTCTACTTATTCTCCACTGGATTAGCTGCAGGAGATGTTGTTTTGGAAATGAGCTCCAGGATTGATCGGGTCTCTTACAGTCTGCGGGTCGGTCTGTCCCCGGCCGGATGCTCCAGTCTGACCTCGGATCGACTTTCTGACCCACGGAGGGTCCTCGGCGGGCCGGTGTTCATGCAGAATCTCGCTATTGTCTGGCTGGAACTCCTGGAAGTGCTACAACTCCTGAACAGAAGCAGCAACAGAACAGAGCAGAACAGAGCAGAGCATTACCAGCTCAGTACTAACATTCCTCCCATAGAGATACAGTCAGTTATCATAGATATCAAACACAACATCTAAAGCCTTACAGTTTACCTGTACAAAGGTAGGTGAGGGTAGTGTTACAGTTTACCTGTACAGAAGTGGGTGAAGGTGATGACCTGTTATATGGTAGGAATGTTCAACTTGAAGAACACTTGTTTAATAACTATAGTAACTTTACAGTACAAATAAATGGTAATAGGAAGATAGTTCTTGAGTTGAAGGATGTCTGGAGGAGAAGGTAGTTCTTGAGTAGAAGGGTGTTTGGAGGAGAAGGTAGTTCTTGAGTTGAATAACATTTGGAGGAGAAGGTAGTTCTTGAGTAGAAGGACGTTTGGGAGAAAAAAATCGTTTTTGAGTAGAAGGATGTCTGGAGGAGAAGGTAGTTCTTGAGTAGAAGGATGTCTGGAGAAGAAGGTAGTTCTTGAGTAGAAGGATGTCTGGCGGAGAAGGTAGTTTTTGAGTAGAAGGATGTCTGGCGGAGAAGGTAGTTCTTGAGTAGAAGGACGTCTGGAGGAGAAGGTAGTTCTTGAGTAGAAGGATGTCTGGAGGAGAAGGTAGTTCTTGAGTAGAAGGACGTCTGGAGGAGAAGGTAGTTCTTGAGTAGAAGGATGTCTGGAGGAGAAGGTAGTTCTTGAGTAGAAAGATGTTTGGAGGAAAAGGTAGTTTTTGAGTAGCAGGGTGTCTGAAGGAGAAGACACATCTAGAGGATAGTAGTATTAGCTCAAATATCTGTTCAGCTTAGTAACAGTGTGCCACATCTGATGACCAGAAGCTTAATTTGTTATTATTAAATCTTTTTTTTTGAGAAATGTATGAAAAATTCTGAATATTTCTCACAATCATATTCCAGTCGTGCAGCTTAATCAGCACAATACACACCAGACTGCTTCCATAAACTCCATAAAAGATAGATAGATAGATAGATAGATAGATAGATAGATAGATAGATAGATAGATAGATAGATTGATTGATATATAGATAGTAGTACAGTTATACTGATAAATAGATAGATAGATAGATAGATAGATAGATAGATAGATAGATAGATAGATAGATAGATTGATAGATTGATAGATTAATATATAGATAGTAGTACAGTTATACTGATAGATAGATAGATAGATAGATAGATAGATAGATAGATAGATAGATAGATAGATAGATTGATAAATTGATATATAGATAGTAGTACAGTTATACTGATAGATAGATAGATAGATAGATAGATAGATAGATAGATAGATAGATAGACAGATAATAAAACAATAATAAAACTAATAAAACAATAAACACACACAGAGACACTGTATGATATGTAATGTGCAGCAGTGAGTGTTTGGAGCTGAGCGGCTCTGAGGGAGGGGGGTTGTTTGGGGGGCAGACGGTATTTTGGTGGTGTATGAGGGGAAAGCAAACATCAGAGACACCAATCAGAAGATGGGTCCCCAGAGAGGCTGAAAATAAGAGAGTGTGTTTGTGAAAGATGCTGGAGGCTCTTCAGTGAGGCCCATTTATTAAATGTGTTCTTCACTTCTACATCCTGGAACAAAGATAAAACATATCCATCCATCTCTCCATCAGCCCCCACACCTGCTCCCCCCTCACACACATATACACACAATCTGCTCTGAGAGCCCAGCGCATCTATCTATCTATCTATCTATCTATCTATCTGTATATATATATATATATATATATATATATATATATATATATATATATATATATATATATATATATATATATATATATATTTATCTATCTGTATAACTATATCTATATCTGTGTATAACTATTAATATCTGTCTATCTATCTATCTATCTATCTATCTATCTATCTATCTATCTATGAGTATATCTATCTATCACATGAAGGTTTTAACCACATCTTAATAAAATAAAACAAACTCTATTGTGTAGAATTGCTACAGTTAATTAAATAATAATCTGAAAAATGATGATTATTAATTGTTTCTGTTTAGTAGCTGCAGAACACAGAACAGTCTCCAGCAGCCACAGTACCTGAACCTCACAGTCGGAGCAGCTCCACTGTAAAGATCTGAAGGTGTGAAAGAGAGAAAAGATCTTCACACACTTACCTGCACTGAGACACAATTACACACACCTCATTTAGCAGCGCGGCCTCCTGCACAGCGCTGTTCTCAGCACGCGTGCATTTAAAGAACGCAGGTATGATATCTTCAGGCCTGTGGGAGTGCTAATTGTGAGTCACTGGGAATGTTTATGTGTGCAGTGGACTCCACTGGTCAGATTTCTTTTCTTTTCTGTAATACAGAGGTCCAACCTGTAGCCCAGCACTGCAGCTACACGCTCAACACTAGCTTTAAAGCAGAGGTCCTCATAGCAAGTTTCCCTGACTTCCCTAGCTTGTCCCTCACCCCATGTCTTTGGGATGGTACTGTTAAAGGTATGTCCTCAGTACTTTTATTTAGGGGACATAAATACTAATCACCATTATATCAGATATACTGGGTGAGTCAAAAGTCTCAGGACACCCTTTTATTTCAGAAACGAAAGAGAAAATGACATATCTAAACAGAAAGTTGCAACAACAACCACATGGAACAACACGTTCACTGAGCTGTCCCTGGAGCTCAACACAGATCTGAAGGTGCAGTTCAGCACCAGGGACAGCTCACTGAGCATGTTGTTCAGTGTGGTTGTTGTTGTAACTTTCTCTGTTGATAATGTTTGAATTACAAGAGATATTACAAATCTGATAACATCAATAGATTTCTGAGATAGTTCTGGTCTTCTATGATCTGCTACATGTTGGAAAAACTTGCCCTTGATCCAATATGGTGGTCATCATGATGGCGGTGATGTTCGGGACATAGCTTAAAATAGTCGTTACTTGCTAGTTTATTCAGATGTGTTATTTTCCCATGATAGATGGACCAATAGAGATTCCTGTTTGGAAAAAGTTCTGGTTCCATAGAGTTACATTAAAAGTAAAGACAGTTTTTGGTCTTGACGATATGGTCAGAGTGTTTGTTGCTCTGATTTCTTTCACAACGTAAAGAGTATTTCAAGAAAAGTGTTTACAGAACAGATCACACTCTTCATCTGTAGGTCTAACAGATTCAGTCCTGAAAGCCATTTGAAACAGAACATGTCAGATTTTTATTAAATGTCAGATTTTGATTAAACTTAAAGCTTATTTCCAAAACGGACGTCAACAAACGAGCAGTAAGTTGTTACTGCGTTGATCTGCAGAGACGAAAGAAAGAAGAGAAAGGAATGAATATGGAGGAGAAGATGAATAAAGGCCTTCGCAGACATTGTTTACTGTTGGTGCACTCCTTCTCGACTGTCGCATCGCCTTCAGCCACAGAGAGATTGCGTCAACGGTGACGGCTCGGCGATCGTCTTTCAGCAGTTCACACTACACGACTGAGCGAGGGCCGATTCAGCGATCTACAAAAAACACTCCCGACTGAACATCAGGCTAAAACTGTGTGAACCAGACATTACTTGCTGTGCCATTATCACACATATTAGCACGGTTGGAATGCTTCTCAACCAATCAGATGGTACCTGTGGTATAACCCCAACACAGCAGTCCTTCCTGTTCACTCCTCATTGCTCACTAGCAGCTCAACACAAAGGGTGTGTCTCAAATCCTAGTGAGCTCCTACATAGGCAGCATGTTACATCATAGTATGAGCTCCCGACATGTAGACTGTCCCAATTCTTACATACCTTAAACATGCTGTTTACTGAGGAACCTTATTTACACCTGATTTTAAGAAGCATCAAACGCTTCCTCAGCCACTAAGACAATCCCATGATGCAGTGCAGGCTAATCTAGGAGCAGTGAAGTGGTTTTAAAATGTGAGTTATTTTGATTCTCTGGAGTTTTAATGTGTTTCTGGTCATATAATCACACAAAACAGTATTTTATTATCAACTCTGTAACGAGTCCTTCACCATTTAGCAGTTTTATACTTAAGGCTAGCAGATTTTTAAGATTCGGGCTATTGTTTTGGATGCTGGCCGGTAGCTTGGCAACCAGCTAAACCACCAGTCACGTGCTGCAGTGGGCGGGAACAAGCCGTGACGCAGTCTCTCTCTAACTAGAGTGTCTCAGTAATCTGTTTTATGAGGAGAGATGAGGAGAGAACGCTGCTACTTACACAGCTGCTACCTAGACAGCCTACTTGCACACTCACTACCTAGACAGCCTACTTACACACTCACTACCTAGACAGCCTACTTACACACTCACTACCTAGACAGCCTACTTACACACTCACTACCTAGACAGCCTACTTACACACTCACTACCTAGACAGCCTACTTACACACTCTAGGATTTGAGACAGACCCACAGTCTACCTACACAGAGCGAACAGTGGCTCTAACACTTCTATAGGAGACCCAAAAGTAGCTCTGAAAACTCTTCTCGGTATGTGTATTTCTAAGAACCGATTACAAAACCTTTAAACTCGAGTCAGTGCGACTCAACACAAAGATCCCGAGAGACGAGGCAAGGACGCACTTAAAGACAGTGTGCTGGTGTGATAGTGAGTAATGAGTCCCCACAGTGGCGAACCGGATGGGTTTCAACTTCCACTATGTGTAAGCTCCATTTGGAACGCTAAATATTGTACCAGGAATGATGTTCACGTGGGCGGAGAACATGCTCTGACATTTCACCGCCCGTCCAACGCAGGCTGTTAAAGTTTAAAGCGGCAGCGTGCGGTGTATTCCGGCGTTTTCCGCCGTGTTTGTAAGAGTTTAATGCATCGGCCCACTTGTCCTTAACACCGCATGACACGAGCCGGAATGGTGCGCGGCCACACGACCCCAGAAAGCATTTCTGACTCGCCGTGATCTCGCTGGCGGTTTTACACACCAAATGCATTACGCTCGCGCTCGGCCGGCTCTCCGCCAGACAAAAGTGAGCGAGCGGGAGGCTGCCCTGCGAAACATTACTCCATTAGAGGACATGAATGTTGAACAAAGTGCCTGAAATCGACAGTCAGATTAAAGACTGAGTGCAGAGCAGATCAGCGTCTCCGCCTCGTCTTCTCCTTTAGCAGCTCTTCTTCTTCTTCTTCTTCCATCCGAGACCTCACACTGTGTATAGAGCGCATAACAAACACAAACACACAAACACACTCAATGGTTGTGTCTCAAATCCTACTGAGCTCCTACATAGGCAGCATGTTACATCATAGTATACTCTCCCGACATGTAGACTGTCCCAATTCTTACATACCTTAAACATGCTGCTACTGAGGAACCTTATTTAGACCTGATTTTAAGGAAGCTAGAACTCTTCCTCAGCCGCTAAGACAATCCCATGATGCACCGCAGGCTGATCTAGGAGCAGTGAAGTGGTTTTAAAATGTGAGTTATTTTGATTCTCTGGAGATTTAATGTGTTTCTGATCATATAATCACACAAAACAGTATTTTATTATCAACTCTGTAACGAGTCCTTCACCATTTACACTTTATACTCCAGACATTAGCATTTATGATAGGGGATTTTTAAACCTCGGGCTATTGTTTTGGATGCCGGCCAGTAACTTAGCCACCAGCTAAACCACCAGTCACGTGCTACAGTGGGCGGGAACAAGCCGTGACGCAGTCTCTCTCTAACTAGAGCGTCTCAGTAATCTGTTTTATGAGGAGAGATGAGGAGAGAACACTGATACTTACACAGCTGCTACCTAGACAGCCTACTTACACACTCACTAGGATTGAGACACACCCCATGTCTGCATGACAGGAACTCAAATACTGCAGCATGTTTTGGAGGTTATAACTCGATAACTCTATGTGTCCTGTACGTTGGCAAAGATGGTAAGCAATGCATCCTCTGGGGGGCAGCTTGTAGAGGGGAGTTTGTAACAGCGGTTTATTGATGTTTTACAGAGATTAAAAAAATAAATAAATTCTGCACAGTCTGTCTGTAAAACGTTTCACTGTAACTTTCATTTTCTTGCCAAAGTTTCTGTTACGTCGTGGCGCTAGTCGTGTTTTGCGAGAACTATTGGCGACACTGTCCGCTCCCAGTGTATCCATAAGCTTGTAGATCATGTACTTAAGTACAGACTGAGTGAACGCAGAGTACGGAAAGAAAGCTACATCTGTATCTGCAACCTTATTTGACATTGAATGTAAAGAGTCTTAAGAGAATGTTTCTAATGCGCCCTAAATGTCTGTTATTCTTAAAATGTTGAGTAGCAATAGGTGGAAACACCAAACCAATGGCTATTAGACCAAACTGGTACACATTTGTGTTGTTGTGGTGCACTAGAAATAAAAAGAAAAAAGATTGTGGTGCTCTGTGTGGCTCTGTCCTCCTATTGGTCAATGTCAAGGAACTCACTCTGGCCTCCAATGTCAAGGAACTCACCCTGTCCTCCTATTGGTCAACGTCAAGGAACTTGCTCTGTCCTCCTATTGGTCAACATCAAGCAACTCACTGTGTTCTCCAACATCAAGCAACTTGCTCTGTCCTCCAACGTCAAAAAACTCACTCTGTCCTCCTATTGGTCAACGTCAAGAAACTCGCTCTGTCCTCTTATTGGTCAACGTCAAGGAACCCACTCTGTCCTCCAATGTCAAAAAACTCACCCTGTCCTCCTATTGGTCAATGTCAAGTAACTTGCTCGGTCCTCCTATTGGTCAACATCAAGTAACTCACTGTGTTCTCCAACATCAAACAACTTGCTCTGTCCTCCAACATCAAAAAACTCACTCTTTCCTCCTATTGGTCAACGTCAAGAAACTCGCTCTGTCCTCTTATTGTTCAACATCAAGGAACCCACTCTGTCCTCCAATGTCAAAAAACTCACCCTGTCCTCCTATTGGTCAATGTCAAGTAACTTGCTCTGTCCTCCTATTGGTCAACATCAAGTAACTCATTGTGTTCTCCAACATCAAACAACTTACTCTGTCCTCCAATGTCAAAAAACTCACTCTGTCCTCCTATTGGTCAACGTCAAGAAACTTGCTCATTCCTCCTATTGGTCAATGTCAAGGAACTCACTCTGTCCTCCAACGAGTTCCTTAACATAGACCAATATGAGAATAGAGTGAGTTCTTTGATGTTGACCAATAGGAGGACATCTGCTGATAAAGTTAGAACCACAAGCCAAAGATCACTGATACCACAATAACATCTGATCAGAGTTTAACAGCTACAAACACAAAGTTACCAAATGGGTAGATAGATAGATAGATAGATAGATAGATAGATAGATAGATAGATAGATAGATAGATAGATAGATAGATACGTCATTTTCCCTTTAGCTTCTGAAATAAAAGGGTGTTCTGAGACTTTTGAATCACACTGTATAGATATATCTATATGTATGTATATCTATAGTTCCAGATGAGCTCATGTAATGGGCAGAATCACAGCTGGTGTCTTTTTGATGGGCAGAAAGGTTTTATGTTCTTTGTACGATATTCAGGCTGCAGGTTCTAAACAGCTGAATGTCAAAACAGAAACAAGACCAAGCTGTTACTAAACACAGAGACGCTCAGGAAAGAGACAGCAGGGGACATCTGACCTCTAGCTGACCGGGGTTCATTACATCTGCCTTGCGGAGATGGACACACACACAATTGGGCTGTGAATCAACATTTTTGAAGTTGTACGAGTAGGACAGTGACGTCCTGCAGCAAGGTGAGGATCAGATTCAGTCCAAAGTATTAATGAAAGCCTCTCGTCCTGCTTTATATTGAGTGTCTGTAATAAACTGTGTAGTTACACATGAACAGCCATGTAACTACTAGTGATGTAGCCATGGTTACAGGTGGATTACAGTAATACAGTTTATGTAATTACACATGTGTATCAATTTCTTGTTTGCCATTTGTTATTATACAAGGGTATCTTCATAGTTATAACAGAGTATTACACATTGGTAATAACATGTAATTACATTTGTCCTCTTCCAGGACAGGATGGAAAGAGGACATGTCCAGTGTAAATAGTGTCTTATTGTATGTTATATAACACCTTCTTTTAAGGTGTGTTATAATAGATGTAGTCTATCTGTAACAGTGGCTCCGTCACTAGTAGTTACATTGTTGTTGTATGTGTTGTTCATGTGTAACTACACAGTTATTACAGACACTTAATAAAAAGTAGGATCCTGTTTCTCACACATTTTTAAATACATGGCTCTTGACAGTTCTAGATAAAGTAATTGATTGGTTAACATCATGTGGAAGGTCTGGTCTTTGTTTTACACTAAGATTTGAATGAATTGTAATTTACATTGAAATAAATATGATTCACAAAACTGAATTATCATCATCAATAATTGTAATTTTTGTAAAGTGTAAAGTGTGAATTCATTTCACTGCAGGGACCCCCCCCCCCACCCCCCACCCCCCACCTCTAGCAGTACAACAAACTCACAACTAGAATACAATCAACAGTTAATCTGATGTCTAATCTCAGGGTTAGGGTTAGAATTAGAATTGAATAGAATATGAATTACAGATATAATCTAATAGTGAATCTGATATACAGATTACAGATATAAATTACCGATATGCAAATATGCATAATCTAATAGTTAATCTCAGATACAGATTATAGATTTATATAATAGTTAATCTGATATAGAGATATGCATAGTATAACACTTAATTTAATATACAGTTTATTGAAAACAACGAACAATTATGTGATAAATAGCCATATAATTTTCAATGAAAGTCGTAAAATGGCCAATAGGGGGCTTGCAAAGTGAATATATTTTTAAAACATCTAAAGGGTGTAAACTAAAGGGTTTTTTCAGGGAACCACAAGTAGAACCAAGAGAATCCCCTTGGCTACTGTTACTGTTTATTTAAGTTTAATAGATACTTGAAGCCAACTACAAACCTTAATTCCAAAAGAGTTGGGACAGTAGGGGCTGATTCAGATTTCACGATTCAAGTTGAACCAACATTGTCTAAACGCTGACGATCTCATGAATAAACCCGCAGAAGAAGCAACAAGCGACTTTAAAAGCCACAGGTGAGCAGAGCGTGAACTTTCTAACGAAACTCAATCACATCGCTAGCCTTTAGGGAACCACAGATTCAGATTCTGGAGTCTTGCACATTTGTAACCCCATTATAGTGCACATTAGGCGTCTCGCCAAGACCCTCGCTGGCGGTGGAGCTCCAGAGAGCCTGAGAAATTTAAAGTGGCTTAACTCTGAGGAAAAATAGGAGTAACTGCCCTCGAACTTTAGAAGATTATAGAGCTTTATGACCTCTTACTGTAGTCTTCACAAAAACTGAGATGATGATGTTCAGTATCTGATTTATCAGGGAAATATTAGAATTAAGAGAGAGGATCTTTCCAACTAGACCTGGACGATAGCGTTGTTACCAGGATGTTAGTCTTATAATAACAAATATGAGGTATGAAAAAATATGAAAAAACAAGGAATCTACAATGTCATTATATATATATATATAGACTGTTTGCATCAATCGATTTCTGAGACAGTACTTGTTTTCTTTGATCTGCTAGGTGACCACCTTCCCCTTGCCCTTGATCCAATATGGCGGCTCTCAAGATGGCAGTTATAGAGAAGTTTCATTTCTCTAGTGTTTCCATGAAAAGATATAAGAATGTATTTGCAGAAACATTCACTCAGTTGCAACATTTTTACACGTACATGAGTCATGATCTCTCACACCATCCTGTTTTTGTTTCTCCTTACAGGACCTGCAGCAGGTCCTCCCTTTGTTGCCCAACTGGGAAATAAGGAGTGTAGAATATTCTCTTCTGTAATGATGCTCTGTTGATGGCTTAAAGAAATTTTTGTTGATGCTGACTTTAGTTGTAAATATATACGTTTATTATACAAAGAAAGTACAGCATCATATCTGACATCTTCCAAGAGAAGCTTCTGGCCTGGATGTGAAGTTACTCTGACGTCTCAGTGTCGTGTTTGCTTACATATGCTCTGGACATACCTTACCATATTTGGCATGGACGAAGAAGTGACTATGCCATAGAGTTTGTTAGTACAAGCCAGATGTTATCCCAGACATAAGCTAGAGATGCATATATTAACTTCTCTCTTCTTCACATACACATCTCTTAGAAAGAAATATATTTCAGGAGCACCTGCTCTCGCCACCATCCTCTAAAGCAGCCTCAAAAAACTACAGGCATGTAACATTATTTATTATATGTCCATCATAGTTATAACTAGAATTAATTGAACTTAAGCAGTGCAAGGAACAAGGGATGAATAAACCACAAGTAGAGGAGAGTGGGTCAGTGTGGTTGGGGATCTGCTCTGAGTGAGTACAGGCAGTTTGGAGGCTGTAGATTAAATGAAACCATGATGTTTGGGTTTGGCTGAAAATGAATGAATGGGACTCTATGGGGGAAAAAGAGGGATGGGAAAAATTAACAAACAGATGAGTGCAGGTCAAACCAACACTGCAGTCTTGGTTGGGGGTCTGCTCTGAGTCAGTGCATGCAAAACGGTGTCTGCCAGTGGAGTAGAAGTTCAGTAGATTGGCGTGTACTTTTCCATCCTATTCATTCTCTATGGGGGAAAATTCATGCAATCGATCCATATACAATCAGACCGGATCCGGAGTTGAAACAGAGTTGATATCTTTGCAAGGTGAAAAACTAAATGACAATATAGTTAAATAATAATATAATACCATAAATAATAATAACAACAACCTCTGAGGTCAAGTCTGTTGGGAGTCTTGGGGCTGGTCATGACGTGTACCGCTCACAACAGTTCAAACAGAATGAACTGACCACAGCTTTCTGTTTCCATCAGCTTTTCACTGCTTCCTGCTTTGGGATTGTAATAAAGAAGGTGCAGGTGAGCGTGAGGTCCGGCAGTCTGGGAGGAAAGAAGCCCGGATCGTTCGGATGTCAGGAGTGCAGCTTTTGTCCTCCGAGTTAAAGATAGAACGCTTTCATCAATTAGCGGCTCTGGCTGCTTGATGCATCGCAGCTCGGACAGATAAGCTCCTCTTTCTTCAGAACAACCCCCCTTCCCCCCCCCCCCCCCCCCCACCCCACCGCCTGCGCCCTCGTCCTTCAGACCGCAGTGCTTAAACTCCTACAGCGCAAACTTTGACATGTCCTCTGTCCGCTTTTCTCCCTGGCTGTTGTTCCGGCTCCGCTTCACCGTGTACGCGGTGTTTGTTTCCACTAGCAACTGTGCTTATCTCTGGGAGAGGTTCGTATCCTTGGTAGCAATGCGCTGTTAAAGGAGGCTTAAGTAGCTGCACTACACATTATATTCTGCTCAGCGTCCGCGGCTGAAGGAAATCGTTTCCGTCTCTTACTGTATTCAGGACACAGGTTGGAAAAATATTATGTGGTGGGTCGCAACAAAAGACACGCGCCGCATTATGAAGAGGGTGCGAGTGGAGCTGCGGCTTTTGTCCGACTGCAGGCGGCTTCTTTAGCTGTAATCCCGCAGCCGCGCTGCCTCTGAAGGATCCGAAGGTCAAATGTGTAAAGCTGTTACGTTTTAAACACTACAACTGTTAATACTGAAGCATGACGCCATTAAAATCTAAAGGTTGTTGCACTTAAGCATTACTGCACTGCTCCTGAGTGGAAAGCTCTGCAGAGGGAGGTGTGGAGAGCCTCATGCATCACCAGGGCTCAGCTCCCAAACCTCCAGGATTTATACACCAGCCTGAGGAAGACCAGGAGGATCTTAAAGAGCTCCACCCACCCAAACCAGCTTACAGCTGCATAGAAGCATAAAGTCCAGAAAGAACCAGCCAGTTCCCAGACAGCTTCTTCCCTCAGGCCTGAAGAGCCAGTAGTGCTGGAGTATCGGTCAGTGGGCTGGCCACTACACCTCCTACCTGAATCCTCACCATGATGATCTCCATAGACAATCCACTCCACATACACACCTCATTATAGACTCACTCTGTACTTTACAGGTACTTTAGTCTAGCACATCTACACCTGCACATACAGACTGCCCCCTGTAACATCTGCCGTCTTATATAATCTGAAATATATATATATATAATATTATCTCTCCTGTGTAGACGCGTCTCTACCTCAGACTCGCCAACTCTATATATAGAAAAGCGTATATCCATATATATCAGCTTAGATCTCATAACTGTATATGTGGAAAATGGTGCAGTAATAAATAAGAATTAAAATAATGATCTAATGAACACTTTCAATTTTATTAAATAATTATTTAAATGATTTACTAAAGAGACGGTGGGAGGTGACGGTGTGCCGACATTGATGAACCTGATAATCGTGTAAACCTAAAATTCACACTCAAACTCTTCTAATATTGCTTAAATGTGTGGACAGCTAAGTGACGGGAGAACACAAAGTGAGCCAGTTTATTCCAGTTTTCATATAGTGGTCAGTACGGTGGTTTTAGTGGTCAGTACGGTGGTTTTAGTGGTCAGTACGGTGGTTTTAGTGGTCAGCACGGTGGTATAGTGGTTATTATTGTGGTAGTGGTTAGTATGGTGGTGGAGTGGTTAGTACGGTGGTGTAGTGGTTAGTATGGTGGTGTAGTGGTTAGTATGGTGGTGTAGTGGTTAATATGGTGGTGGAGTGGTTAGTATGGTGGTGTAGTGGTTAGTATGGTGGTGTAGTGGTTAGTATGGTGGTCTAGTGGTTAGTACGGTGGTGTAGTGGTTAGTATGGTGGTGTAGTGGTTATTATGGTGGTGTAGTGGATAGTACGGTGGTGTAGTTGTCAGTACGGTGGTGTAGTGGTCAGTACGGTGGTGTAGTGGTTAGTACGGTCGTGTAGTGGTTAGTATGGTGGTGTAGTGGTTAGTACGGTGGTGTAGTGGTTAGTACGGTGGTGTAGTGGTTAGTACGGTGGTGTAGTGGTTAGTACGGTGGTGTAGTGGATAGTATGGTGGTGTAGTGGTCAGTATGGTGGTGTAGTGGTTAGTATGGTGGTGTAGTGATTAGTATGGTGGTGTAGTGATTAGTATGGTGGTGTAGTGGTTAGTACGGTGGTGTAGTGGTTAGTATGGTGGTGTAGTGGTTAGTATGGTGGTGTAGTGGATAGTACGGTGGTGTAGTGGTTAGTATGGTGGTGTAGTGGTTAGTATGGTGGTGTAGTGGTTAGTACGGTGGTGTAGTGGTTAGTACGGTGGTGTAGTGGTTAGTATGGTGGTGTAGTGGTCAGTATAGTGGTGTAGTGGTTAGTATGGTGGTGTAGTGGTCAGTATGGTGGTGTAGTGGTTAGTATGGTGGTGTAGTGGTTAGTATGGTGGTGTAGTAGTTAGTACGGTGGTGTAGTAGTCAGTATGGTGGTGTAGTGGTTAGTACGGTGGTGTAGTGGTTAGTATGGTGGTGTAGTGGTTAGTATGGTGGTGTAGTGGTTAGTATGGTGGTGTAGTGGTCAGTATGGTGGTGTAGTGGTTAGTATGGTGGTGTAGTGGTTAGTACGGTGGTGTAGTGGTTAGTACGGTGGTGTAGTGGATAGTATGGTGGTGTAGTGGATAGTATGGTGGTGTAGTGGTTAGTATGGTGGTGAGAGAACAACTAGAAAACCGTAACAGGTCCCCCTTTAAGATGAACCTCCTCAAGACCTGTTGGTGCAACTGGCCCCAGGATTGGAGTCGAGATCCACTCCAGTTCAATCAGGAGCTGCTCCTCCAGGGAAAAGCTTCTGGCCTGCAAGACGGATCAGCTGCAGTGGCCGGCCGTTTCCGGGCGACTCGGACTCGAGGCTCGCTCAGCCGGGGCGGTGAAAGCTGCTAAATATTTGACGAGAAACATCAGATAATTTTCTGCACCTGTTAAAAATGGATTCATTCTGGGAGCCTTGCAGCGAGACGCTATTAGAATAACAAGGCCTCCGAGGACGCGGCGGTGTTCTTTGTTTTTCGCTAAACTAAACGCCGGGTCCTTCCGCGCCCGGACCGCTGCGGTGATGCTCACTCATCTGCGACTGACCTTTTTCTTTTTTCCCCTCTATTTTCATGAGTGCAAAGCCAAACCAGCTCCTCTGAAAGATTTATAAGATCATGCAAGTTTTACAGCACTGAGTGCCGTAATGGGTTTTAGTGGCGAAACCCGGAGGAGTCATTGTGCATGTAAAATGTGAGCGCGGAAGGGAGGCAGCACTTTCGGCATACGGAACGTCAGCTTTCCATAAAAGTTGCAGCTGGAGTTTGATGCTGAGCAAACGGGAGGGCGTGTGATGGAGGAAGCTGTGTGTTAACATTATTGCGGTCTGATAGAGACAAGCAGAGCACATCAGCTGTCTGCTGAACATTACTTGTACTACCAGGACCAGAAACTCAACCGGCATCGCGGGGATTGCGCACACACGGGCCGGGCGGAGGCTGACGAGCGGAGAAGGAGGCGAAGAAGGAGCTGGAAGTTGAATGCTTTATTTGGCCATTTCCACAAGTTATAACCCCGGTCCAAAGCTGGAGTAGAGGCAGCCAAGGTTTACGGGCTGATCCACAGCCAAAAAGTGGAAAATGGCAGTCAAGGTCAAAACGGGAAACTGACTAGAGACTGTAGTAAAAACTACAACGAGGGTTATATTTAATAGAGAGCATGCAGGAGCAGCCCACTGGGTTTGAATTGCTCTACTGTGACCTGCGGTTTAATGTTTGACATTGATCACATACAGACGAATCTAGATTAATGCCCAAAGTTTAGAGCGACTGTAGAGACAATGACTGTTCATATGACATAAGATATCACAGCTGAACATATTCTCAATAACAGATCTTTGGATGAGATAAACAAGACCTGCATGACTATCAATGCTGGGGGCGGTCCCAAAATTCATAGGCTTCTCCTGCAGCCCTTGGATTTCATTGGTCATAAAATTTAAAATACATTTTATTCTAGTTGTTTTTGTGTGTCATTTATATATATATACAAAAGTGTCAGGACACTCTCTTATTTCAAAATTAAAAGGGAAAATGATGTATCTGAATACCCCACCCTGAATACGGGTGAAAGCCCATCTTTTAGGCAGTGGGAAACCGTCATGGACCTCTACGCCCTCTCAGAGGACCTAAAACACACACACACACACACACACACATATATATATATATATATATATATATATATATATATATATATATATATATATATATATATATGCATCTAAACAGTTACAAAAACATAGCCAAATAAATTATTCTATTCAATCTGTGTTGGAGCGTGAGGGGTTAAGTGGAAGCCTGTGAGTCTGTGTTTCCCCCTATAAGGCCTGTGATGCCTCCGCAGAATGTTGGTGATTGGTGGTCCCGTGTTCATGTACAGAGGGGGCCAGGCACTTATAATTCAGCACCATACCAATTTCAAACAGTAAAACTGACCAATCATATCTTCCCTCTAAGTGGGCGGACTTAACTGTATGATAATTTCCACCCACTGTGGTGACGCTAGCTGGAGAAACAGCTAGCTGGAGAAACAGCTAGCTGGCACTAGGCTACCACCGCTAGCTAGTTAGCTGAGTCATGATGGAAGCCAAAGCTAGCACTACCGCTACAGAGGAGGACATTGTTGCAGGTGCCATCAGCCAATAGAGTTCAGCCCATGTTCCGCCCCCAAACTGCCAAAACTACTCCCTCTGAAAACTCACTCAGAGAGCAGCCGACGGTACTGCCCTTCGCACGTGAAGAAAACAACTACACATCTTATTTACCTTTATTTAACCAGGAGGTCCCTTAAGATTAAAACCTATTTCTCAGTGGAGATCTGGACAAGATAACACACCATTTACAGCTACAGGAACATAAAACATAACAGACAGACCTCAGACAATGTACATACCCATATTCAACACAAACACAAAGCAAAATAAGAAAAAGATCTTCTGCCCAGTTCTAAGTTGATCTGAGGTCCCTTGTAGAGCAGCTTTCTATCTGAACGGGAATTACAGCAATTATTGATGTGTTGGTAGATTACTCAGATAGGAAGGATATCATTTTAACACAGCTGTCGTTTACAATGTGTGAAAAATTCATGATGAATGGACCAATAAAAATGCTCCAGAGTAGCTTGGAAACAAATCTGGTTCCATTGACTTACATTAAAAGCAAAGGTGTTAAAAGTATTTACATTCATTACTCAGGTAGAAGTATAGATACTCAGGTAGGAGTATAGATACTAGGGTTTAAAAATACTTCTGTAGAAGTTGAAGTATTAACTGAAGCTTTTTACTCCAGTAAACGTGTAAAAGTACTGCTTTCAGAACTACTTAAAGTATAAAAGTAAAAGTAATGTAAGAGAAAAATACAATTAAGGACAAAAGCTTAGGCCGCACCACAGGGGTCTACAGTGCCCTAGCCCACCTCCCCAAAAACCCCATTCTTCTAAAAGCCATAATGACTATAATGTTATATTAAAATGTTAATGTTGATAAATTTGGGATGCGCTAGGCTTCCTGTTTCAGCTCATATACACCCATTAAACATGAATGTAGTTTAGTACAATGTAAATATATTAAAGAAGCATATCTGTTACTACTGAACATTAACATGTGTTTCATGGAGCAAAAGATATGATGACTAGTCGTCTATAAGTATTATAATGAAGTCAAACTTCAAAGACATGTTATCAATAATCTTTACTGGAATGTAAATGTACATAAAAGAAAACAAACTGAAATGAAATAGGAGTAACAAGACTATGTTTAAAATGTAAGGAGTAGAAAGTACTGATAATGGAGTGTAAATGTAAGGAGTAGAAAGTACTGATAATGGAGTGTAAACGTAAGGAGTAGAAAGTACTGATAATGGAGTGTAAATGTAAGGAGTAATAAGTACAGATAATGGAGTGTAAATGTAAGAAGTAGAAAGTACTGATAATGAAGTGTAAATGTAAGGAGTAGAAAGTACTGATAATGGAGTGTAAATGTAAGGAGTAGAAAGTACAGATAATTGAGTGTAAATGTAAGGAATAGAAAGTACTGATAATGGAGTGTAAATGTAAGGAGTAGAAAGTACAGATAATTGAGTGTAAATGTAAGAAATAGAAAGTACTGATAATGGAGTGTAAATGTAAGAAGTAGAAAGTACTGATAATGGAAGGTAAATGTAAGGAGTAGAAAGTACTAATAATGGAGTGTAAATGTAAGGAGTAGAAAGTACTGATAATGGAAGGTAAATGTAAGAAGTAGAAAGTACTGATAATGGAGTGTAAATGTAAGGAGTATAAAGTACTGATAATAGAGTGTAAATGTAAGGAGTAGAAAGTACTGATAATGGAGTGTAAATGTAAGGAGTAGAAAGTACTGATAATAGAGTGTAAATGTAAGGAGTAGAAAGTACTGATAATGGAGTGTAAATGTAAGGAGTAGAAAGTACTAATAATGGAAGGTAAATGTAAGGAGTAGAAAGTACTGATAATGGAGTGTAAATGTAAGGAGTAGAAAGTACTGATAATGGAGTGTAAATGTAAGGAGTAGAAAGTACTGATAATGGAGTGTAAATGTAAGGAGTAGAAAGTACTGATAATGGAGTGTAAATGTAAGGAGTAGAAAGTACTGATAATGGAGTGTAAGTCATCTGAAAAATAAATATTACTAATAATAATTACTCCAGTAAAGTATAAATAACTAAAATTTCTACTTAATTAAGGTAACAAAGTATTTGTACTTTGTTACTTGACATCTCTGATTAAAAGTAAAGACTTTGTTCTCTTCTGTAAAGATTCTTGTTTTTCTCTGGACAGTGATGATATGCACAGAAGGTTCTAGATCAAAAACAAGACACAGAAAGAAACTGGGCAGAGACAAGGGACATCCAGATTATGATGTTTAGATTATGATGATTCAATAATATAAACAAAATCCCACTTTCAGTAACGAGCGCAGTCTCAGAATTATTGAACCCCTTTATGACGAGCATCGTTAGTACTGAGTACAGAGCTGTGTTGCTGTGGTGACCTGTTGCAGACAGTTTCTGGCAGTGTTGCTGAGGAATCTTGCTGAGGAATTCCTCACGGGCGATGGCCTCCAGGTCACTAACGTTCTTTGGTTTGCACGCTGTGACTGCCTTCTTCAAATCCCACTAAAGATTTTCTATGGGGTTCAAGTCAGGCAACTGTGACGGCCCCTCCAGATCTTCCAGGGCTTCATCTGAAACCAAGCCTTTGAGGTAGGCTTGGGATCATTGTCCTGTTGGAAGGTCCAATAACGCAGAAGCTTCAGCTTCCTCACAGGAGGTGTGACGTTTATTTCCTCAGATTTCCAGATAGTTGCCCTCCACACGCTTCAGAGCAGCCACCGCCATGCTTCACTGTAGGCAGTGTGTTCTTTTCAGCGTATGCTCATTCTTTCTTCTCCAGACTTTCTACTGATCCACAAGCTGGAAAGATCCGGTTTTGTTTCACTGCACCCAACAACAGAAACCTAGAAGTTCTTTGGCTTTTTTATGTGGTTTTGAACAGAGTGGAGTGGCTGGCTTTGTGCTTTGGGGTCAGTAGACATCTTGGAGTTTGGACATGGAGACATTCAGTGTTTTGTATGTGCCTTACTGTGCAAACTGAAACATCAGTGCTGCCAACTTAATCCTTAAGAACTACCTTCTACTCCAGACGACCTTCTACTCAAGAACTACCTTCTTCTTCAGACGCCCTTCCAATCAAGAACTACCTTCTCCTCCAGATGTCCTTCTACTCAAGAACCACCTTCTCCTCCAGACAACCTTCTACTCAAGAACTACCTTCTCCTCCAGACCTTCTTCTACTCAAGAACCACCTTCTCCTCCAGACAACCTTCTACTCAAGAACTACCTTCTCCTCCAGACCTTCTTCTACTCAAGAACTACCTTCTCCTCCAGACGTCCTTCTTCTCAAGAACTACCTTCTCCTCCAGACGTCCTTCTACTCAAGAACTACCTTCTTCTCCAGATGTCCTTCTACTCAAGAACTACCTTCTTCTCCAGACGTCCTTCTACTCAAGAACTACCTTCTTCTCCAGACGCTCTCCCTTTCAGAACTACCTTCTTCTCTAGACGTCCTTCTACTCAAGAACTACCTTCCCCTCCAGATGACCTTCTACTCAAAAATACATTCTTCTCCAGACGTCTTTCCACTCAAGTACTACCTTCCCCTCCAGACAACCTTCTACTCAAGAACTACCTTCTCCACCAAATGCTCTTTTACTCAAGAACTGCCTTCTTCAGATGTCTTTCTACTCAAGAACTACCTTCTTCTTCAGATGTCCTTCTACTCAAGAACTACCTTCTTCAACCCAGTGATGTCACATCAATTGCAAACAAACCTGAGTAGGAACATGTGGTTCTATGGCATAGACAGGAGTGGGGAACACTCGAGTTGGGACGGAAGGTTCCAGAACTGGACAGGGATCAGTCAACAGAGCCTGTCTCCGCACATCTCTGGATGGACAGAGGATGTGGGGAAGAAAGCTGTGGTGGTTCTGTGATAGCATGGTTGGTGTGTTGGATGGTGGGCCACTTTTTGCCCCACAATTACTCAGACCCCACGTGCTCCCTGTGATAAAGTGTGCACGCCAGCGGGGGACGTGAACGTTCCAGTCAATTAATAATGCAAAAAACTGCGTGAGGACGTGACACGGAGAGAGTTATTACAAAGAGAGACGCATGAGAGTGGTCCGGTGTAGTTTTCTGAATATTTATTTCTCGTGTACAATAAATGGCGGATCAGATCACATATCCATCAGACATACGTGCTGCTCTTGACACGTTCCACTAAAGCACTTAAGATGTCAGTGTGCTGTGTGTCAGAGGATTTCTTTGTTGGAGGTGTGGAGAACGCCGGGGCGGCCGCTGGATTACCGACAGACGTCCTGTCATAGTGCTGACGTTCTCCATAAGCCCTTTAGCACTTAGGACAAAACCGAGGAGCCAAACGAGAGACGGCAGTCAGATGGAATCGTTGAACAGTTCAGCAAATGGAGGGGAAGATTTAACACTTTGTTTTGTTTTGTTATATTGAACATGCATCAGTGAGAGCCTGAGTGAAGCCCCCCAGAACAAAAACACAATAGAATAAAATTAACACCACCTCCTTCTATCACCTCCACTGACCATACATAAGCTCCACCTACAGACTGTAGATCATCTGATTCTCTGTATACTTTATTACTCTGTTCTTTAATGATCAGTACCACCACAGGACCCCCACAGAGCAGATACTATTAGGGAGATGGGTATTGGTGTTACTGGTGTGAGTGGATCAGAGTCGTCACTGCTGGACTGAGAATTGTCCAGCAACCAAAACTATCCAGACAGCAGTGTCCTGTGGGCGGGGTCCTGTGTCCACTGATGAAGGACTAGAGGAACACAAACTGTGCAGCAGCAGATGAGCTACTGTCTCTGACTTTACATCTACAAGTATATTTTCTTTCTAAGTGTTCTGGTTGCTGGTTGGTGTTGTGGTTGTGTGTAAATGTTCTGGTTGCTGGTTGTTGTGGTTGTGTGTAAATGTTCTGGTTGCTGGTTGGTGTTGTGGGTTGTGTGTAAATGTTCTGGTTGCTGGTTGGTGTTGTGGTTGTGTGTAAATGTTCTGGTTGCTGGTTGGTGTTGTGGTTGTGTGTAAATGTTCTGGTTGCTGGTTGGTGTGGTTGTGTGTAAATGTTCTGGTTGCTGGTTGTTGTGGTTGTGTGTAAATGTTCTGGTTGCTGGTTGGTGTTGTGGTTGTGTGTAAATGTTCTGGTAGCTGGTTGGTGTTGTGGTTGTGTGTAAATGTTCTGGTTGCTGGTTGGTGTTGTGGTTGTGTGTAAATGTTCTGGTAGCTGGTTGGTGTTGTGGTTGTGTGTAAATGTTCTGGTTGCTGGTTGGTGTTGTGGTTGTGTGTAGATGTTCTGGTTGCTGGTTGGTGTTGTGGTTGTGTGTAAATGTTCTGGTTGCTGGTTGGTGTTGTGGTTGTGTGTAAATGTTCTGGTTGTTGTTGTGGTTGTGTGTAAATATTCTGGTTGCTGGTTGGTGTTGTGGTTGTGTGTAAATGTTCTGGTTGCTGGTTGGTGTTGTGGTTGTGTGTAAATGTTCTGGTTGCTAGTTGTTGTGGTTGTGTGTAAATATTCTGGTTGCTGGTTGTTGTGGTTGTGTGTAAATGTTCTGGTTGGTGTTGTGGTTGTGTGTAAATGTTCTGGTTGGTGTTGTGGTTGTGTGTAAATATTCTGGTTGCTGGTTGTTGTGGTTGTGTGTAAATATTCTGGTTGGTGTTGTGGTTGTGTGTAAATGTTCTGGTTGGTGTTGTGGTTGTGTGTAAATGTTCTGGTTGCTAGTTGTTGTGGTTGTGTGTAAATATTCTGGTTGCTGGCTGTTGTGGTTGTGTGTAAATGTTCTGGTTGCTGGTTGGTGTTGTGGTTGTGTGTAAATGTTCTGGTTGCTGGTTGGTGTTGTGGTTGTGTGTAAATGTTCTGGTTGCTGGTTGGTGTTGTGGTTGTGTGTAAATGTTCTGGTTGCTGGTTGGTGTTGTGATTGTGTGTAAATGTTCTGGTTGGTGTTGTGGTTGTGTGTAAATGTTATGGTTGCTGGTTGTTGTTGTGGTTGTGTGTAAATGTTCTGGTTGCTGGTTGGTGTTGTGGTTGTGTGTAAATGTTCTGGTTGCTGGTTGGTGTGATGGTTGTGTGTAAATGTTCTGGTTGCTGGTTGGTGTGGTGGTTGTGTGTAAATGTTCTGGTTGCTGGTTGTTGTTGTGGTTGTGTGTAAATGTTCTGGTTGCTGGTTGTTGTTGTGGTTGTGTGTAAATGTTTTGGTTGCTGGTTGGTGTTGTGGTTGTGTGTAAATATTCTGGTTGCTGCTTGTTGTTGTGGTTGTGTGTAAATGTTCTGGTTGGTGTTGTGGTTGTGTGTAAATGTTCTGGTTGCTAGTTGTTGTGGTTGTGTGTAAATATTCCGGTTGCTGGTTGTTGTGGTTGTGTGTAAATATTCTGGTTGCTGGTTGTTGTTGTGGTTGTGTGTAAATGTTCTGGTTGGTGTTGTGGTTGTGTGTAAATGTTCTGGTTGGTGTTGTGGTTGTGTGTAAATGTTCTGGTTGCTAGTTGTTGTGGTTGTGTGTAAATATTCTGGTTGCTGGCTGTTGTGGTTGTGTGTAAATATTCTGGTTGTGTGTAAATATTCTGGTTGCTAGTTGTTGTTGTGGTTGTGTGTAAATGTTCTGGTTGGTGTTGTGGTTGTGTGTAAATGTTATGGTTGCTGGTTGTTGTTGTGGTTGTGTGTAAATGTTCTGGTTGCTGGTTGGTGTTGTGGTTGTGTGTAAATGTTCTGGTTGCTGGTTGGTGTGATGGTTGTGTGTAAATGTTCTGGTTGCTGGTTGGTGTGGTGGTTGTGTGTAAATGTTCTGGTTGCTGGTTGGTGTGGTGGTTGTGTGTAAATGTTCTGGTTGCTGGTTGTTGTTGTGGTTGTGTGTAAATGTTCTGGTTGCTGGTTGTTGTTGTGGTTGTGTGTAAATGTTTTGGTTGCTGGTTGGTGTTGTGGTTGTGTGTAAATATTCTGGTTGCTGGTTGTTGTTGTGGTTGTGTGTAAATGTTCTGGTTGGTGTTGTGGTTGTGTGTAAATGTTCTGGTTGCTAGTTGTTGTGGTTGTGTGTAAATATTCCGGTTGCTGGTTGCTGTGGTTGTGTGTAAATATTCTGGTTGCTGGTTGTTGTTGTGGTTGTGTGTAAATGTTCTGGTTGGTGTTGTGGTTGTGTGTAAATGTTCTGGTTGGTCTTGTGGTTGTGTGTAAATGTTCTGGTTGCTAGTTGTTGTGGTTGTGTGTAAATATTCTGGTTGCTGGCTGTTGTGGTTGTGTGTAAATGTTCTGGTTGGTGTTGTGGTTGTGTGTAAATGTTCTGGTTGGTGTTGTGGTTGTGTGTAAATATTCTGGTTGGTGTTGTGGTTGTGTGTAAATGTTCTGGTTGCTGGTTGGTGTTGTGGTTGTGTGTAAATGTTCTGGTTGCTGGTTGGTGTTGTGATTGTGTGTAAATGTTCTGGTTGGTGTTGTGGTTGTGTGTAAATGTTCTGGTTGCTGGTTGGTGTTGTGGTTGTGTGTAAATGTTCTGGTTGCTGGTTGGTGTTGTGATTGTGTGTAAATGTTCTGGTTGGTGTTGTGGTTGTGTGTAAATGTTCTGGTTGCTGGTTGGTGTTGTGGCTGTGTGTAAATGTTCTGGTTGCTGATTGGTGTTGTGGTTGTGTGTAAGTGTTCTGGTTGCTGGTTGGCGTTCTGGTTGTGTGTAAATGTTCTGGTTGCTGGTTGTTGTGGTTGTGTGTAAATGTTCTGGTTGCTGGTTGTTGTGGTTGTGTGTAAATGTTCTGGTTGCTGGTTGGTGTTGTGGTTGTGTGTAAGTGTTCTGGTTGCTGGTTGTTGTGGTTGTGTGTAAATGTTCTGGTTGCTGGTTGTTGTGGTTGTGTGTAAATGTTCTGGTTGCTGGTTGTTGTTGTGGTTGTGTGTAAATGTTCTGGTTGGTGTTGTGGTTGTGTGTAAATGTTCTGGTTGCTAGTTGTTGTGGTTGTGTGTAAATGTTCTGGTTGCTGGTTGGTGTTGTGGTTGTGTGTAAATGTTCTGGTTGCTGGTTGGTGTTGTGGCTGTGTGTAAATGTTCTGGTTGCTGATTGGTGTTGTGGTTGTGTGTAAGTGTTCTGGTTGCTGGTTGGCGTTCTGGTTGTGTGTAAGTGTTCTGGTTGCTGGTTGGTGTGGTGGTTGTGTGTAAATGTTCTGGTTGCTAGTTGTTGTGGTTGTGTGTAAATGTTCTGGTTTCTGGTTGGTTTTGTGGTTGTGTGTAAATGTTCTGGTTGCTAGTTGTTGTGGTTGTGTGTAAATATTCTGGTTGCTGGCTGTTGCGGTTGTGTGTAAATGTTCTGGTTGGTGTTGTGGTTGTGTGTAAATGTTCTGGTTGCAGGTTGGTGTTGTGGTTGTGTGTAAATGTTCTGGTTGCTGCTTGGTTTTGTGGTTGTGTGTAAATGTTCTGGTTTGTGTTGTGGTTGTGTGTAAATGTTCTGGTTGCTGGTTGGTGTTGAGGTTGTGTGTAAATGTTCTGGTTGCTGGTTGGTGTTGTGGTTGTGTGTAAATGTTCTGGTTGCTGGTTGGTGTTGTGCTTGTGTGTAAATGTTCTGGTAGCTGGTTGGTGTTGTGGTTGTGTGTAAATGTTCTGGTTGCTGGTTGGTGGTGTTGTGGTTGTGTGTAAATGTTCTGGTTGGTGTTGTGGTTGTGTGTAAATGTTCTGGTTGCTGGTTGGTGTTGTGGTTGTGTGTAAATGTTCTGGTTGCTGGTTGGTGTTGTTGTGTGTAAATGTTCTGGGTGCTGGTTGGTGTTGTGGTTGTGTGTAAATGTTCTGGTTGCTGGTTGGTGTTGTGGTTGTGTGTAAATGTTCTGGTTGGTGTTGTGGTTGTGTGTAAATGTTCTGGTTGCTGGTTGGTGTTGTGGTTGTGTGTAAATGTTCTGGTTGCTGGTTGGTGTTGAGGTTGTGTGTAAATGTTCTGGTTGCTGGTCGATGTTGTGTGTAAATGTTCTAGTTGCTGGTTGGTGTTGTGGTTGTGTGTAAATGTTCTGGTTGCTGCTTGGTTTTGTGGTTGTGTGTAAATGTTCTGGTTGCTGGTTGGTGTTGTGGTTGTGTGTAAATGTTCTGGTTGCTGCTTGGTTTTGTGGTTGTGTGTAAATGTTCTGGTTTGTGTTGTGGTTGTGTGTAAATGTTCTGGTTGCTGGTTGGTGTTGAGGTTGTGTGTAAATGTTCTGGTTGCTGGTTGGTGTTGTGGTTGTGTGTAAATGTTCTGGTTGCTGGTTGGTGTTGAGGTTGTGTGTAAATGTTCTGGTTGCTGGTTGGTGTTGTGCTTGTGTGTAAATGTTCTGGTTGCTGGTTGGTGGTGTTGTGGTTGTGTGTAAATGTTCTGGTTGGTGTTGTGGTTGTGTGTAAATGTTCTGGTTGCTGGTTGGTGTTGTGGTTGTGTGTAAATGTTCTGGTTGCTGGTTGGTGTTGTTGTGTGTAAATGTTCTGGGTGCTGGTTGGTGTTGTGGTTGTGTGTAAATGTTCTGGTTGCTGGTTGGTGTTGTGGTTGTGTGTAAATGTTCTGGTTGGTGTTGTGGTTGTGTGTAAATGTTCTGGTTGCTGGTTGTTGTGGTTGTGTGTAAATGTTCTGGTTGCTGGTTGGTGTTGAGGTTGTGTGTAAATGTTCTGGTTGCTGGTTGGTGTTGTGGTTGTGTGTAAATGTTCTGGTTGCTGGTTGGTGTTGTGGTTGTGTGTAAATGTTCTGGTTGCTGGTTGGTGGTTGGTGTTGTGGTTGTGTGTAAATGTTCTGGTTGGTGTTGTGGTTGTGTGTAAATGTTCTGGTTGCTGGTTGGTGGTGTTGTGGTTGTGTGTAAATGTTCTGGTTGGTGTTGTGGTTGTGTGTAAATGTTCTGGTTGCTGATTGGTGTTGTGGTTGTGTGTAAATGTTCTGGTTGCTGGTTGTTGTTGTGGTTGTGTCTAAATATTCTGGTTGCTGGTTGGTGTTGTGCTTGTGTGTAAATGTTCTGGGTGCTGGTTGGTGTTGTGCTTGTGTGTAAATGTTCTGGTTGGTGTTGTAGTTGTGTGTAAATGTTCTGGTTGCTGGTTGTTGTGGTGCTGTGTAAATGTTTTGGTTGCTGGTTGGTGTTGAGGTTGTGTGTAAATGTTCTGGTTGCTGGTTGGTGTTGTGGTTGTGTGTAAATGTTCTGGTTGCTGGTTGGTGTTGAGGTTGTGTGTAAATGTTCTGGTTGCTGGTTGGTGTTGTGGTTGTGTGTAAATGTTCTGGTTGCTGGTTGGTGGTGTTGTGGTTGTGTGTAAATGTTCTGGTTGGTGTTGTGGTTGTGTGTAAATGTTCTGGTTGCTGGTTGGTGTTGTGGTTGTGTGTAAATGTTGGGGGTGTAAATATTAACCAGTCTGTTACGTAACTGTGTAGGATTTGGAGCTCGGCCCGTTTATCCTCCCTCTTCTGTAAAAGCAGGGTTTGTATCTGGAGAACATGGTCTTAAACCCCAACATTAGAAGACCGAGGTTTAACCCCAGCGATCCCATTGGTGTCCACATCTTGAAGTCCAAGGATTGAGGAAGGAGTCCCAGTTTGTGGAGACACTGACTGTAAAAGAGAATCTACATGGTTTCCTTAACCAGCGAATGAGCATCAGGAGAACTTTGGACTAAACTCAGTTGCAGGAAGTCTGATGTCCTTGAGTTAACAGTTCAGACTCTTTGTTGTTCTGTTTTGTGCTACATAATGCAACACACATTTCCAGAGGCAGACTGGTCTGGACAGCAGTCAGGGCAGTCAGGGCAGGGCACATGCACTTTCCTACTACAAAGCCATGCTTTTGTAACACATTCAGAAAGTGGCGAGAAGGTGTCTTGTTGAAGGAGTATAGATATCACTGAAAAACTCCTTGTCTAGATGGCTGCAGATGTTAACCCTTAACACCCAAAGCCTGTCTTGCGAAATGCATAGATGCCTTCTAGCCGTTATCACTTCAGAATGGTTTAAGCTACCGAGATGATCCACATATCAGAGCATTAGGCAGACCCGGCCCTGGCTAGCCAACATGAGTTCAAGTTTATTCAACTCTACAGTAGGGCAGCATTACTATATATATATATATATATATATATATATATATATATATATATATATATATATATATAGTAATAACTGAGATATATAAAGAAATAAACATACACAGGATATAAATACATAAGATATACAGGAGGACATGTGTAGAAACTTTTCTATATGCAGGTTATCTAAGAAGGTATATATATTTAAAGTGACTTACTGATATTGTCCATAGCAGCGATATCAGAATAAATAATATGAATATATAATAGTATAATATAATATAATACAATATAACAGCAATATCAGAAAAAAAATATAATAGTATAATATAATATATATATAACTGTGGCCGAGGGAATGCTATTGGGGTCTTTCAGCCTCACAGTTTGTTCAGAAGTGTGTGGGTAGAAGCTGTTCTGGTCTGGATGCGGGATCTCCTGCCTGATGGCAGTATAGTGAACAGGCTATGTGCTGGGTGACCACTGTCTGGATTTTGGGACTGGTAGATCTCCTGTAAGGCTGGTATCTTGATATCAAGCTGTGATGTCAGCACCTGTGTGTAATCCGGCTCAGAACCACCCACCCAAATCCTGAAACTAGTTCTCTGCTTTTAGACTCTCACTGATCAGGGCGAATTCATCCACCTCTGACCACCCATCAGCCAGCAATCCAGCTACAAATACCACCCAAAATCCACTTGCTACTTTTACATTAGCATTAGTGGTGTAAGTTACTCAGTATCTCCATTTATCAATTGTACACTTACCAGCTGCCCTTTATATCCTGAGAAAGTTTCATGATGAAGGAACCAATAGAAATGCTCCAAAATCTCTTGGAAAAAAGGATTCTGGTTCCATCTACTTACATTAGAAGTAAAGAATTTTTTTGTCCTCTCCTGTAAAGTTTCTGTTTAAGAGATACTTGCTATATATATATATAAAAGAATCAGAATTGACTTTATTTGCCAAGTATTCTCACAGATACAAGGAATTTGTTTTTTGTTACAGTACCTCACAGTGCATGATAACAGAAGTACACTGAACACACCCAGAAGAAGAACACACCCAATGTAACCATCCTCCTACACACACACACACTCACAGTGACAGTGACAGTGACATACACGCACACACACACCTGTAAACTTAACATGTGCAGAGTTGTATATTTAAAGTAAAGTGCTGAGTGCAGCAGTAAAGGACAGTGCAGACTGAATTAAATAGATATAAATATGGAGAATAGACGAGTATATATATACAGTATACACTACCACTCAAAAGTTTAGGATCACTTTAGAATTTTATTTATTTCATTCATTTTCATGCAATTCATGCAATTCACAAACAATACTGTCCATTTCACAATTAATGTAAGTGTATCAGATGATTTTTAAAGAATAAAAATTTTTGTATTAAAGTCTATTTTTGTATAGAGGCTTATTTTACATATATATATATGAAATTATTCCTGGAGCAGAATTAAACATCTGGTTGGGTTTAAAGAATGTTTAGAGGGTCTTTTAGAAATGAGCTCATTTGCTCTGATGCAGGTTTACATACTTTGAACATTCTGACCAGCAGCTTCATGAGGAGCCACATGAGCTGCTTCTCTAACAGGACTGAAGAAGATAGTGTAGATGCTGAGATCTTGTTCTGATAAACAGGTTTGGTGGTTTTATAGCTCTTATAAAAATATACATTCTCATTTTTACATTTAAATACAGTCAGATGTTTGTTTTAGTAATATTTGTGTACCAACTTCACTGTTTACACTCGTCTCTCAGCACACTCACATCTAAACACCATATATACTCAGTTAGGCAGACTGTTTGACTGATATACACTGGGTGTGTAGTGTATATATATATATATATATATATATATATATATATATATATATATATATATATATATACACTCTCTTGTTAGCGTAGATGTCTGGTTGGTGTTGGCACTGTGGTGGTTAAACTCTACGCTGCTGGCTGTGTTCGTGAGTTACTTCCTGTGAGGTAAGAGGGGCGTTTCCTGTAAAAGGATAATGAAATGTGTTTTAATGCTTTTTAAAAACATCTCTCTGTAATATAAATGCTAATGTTCACAAAGAGACAGGAACCGGGTTGTCACCTGCTTATACCTCCATCAAAGTGCCCTACAGTCTGACTTTAATTACACACCCAGAAAGGGGGGCCGTAACGCCTAAATCTGTGGCACATTTTCAAAACGGAGGGGGTCAAGTAGCGTTCTGTCTCCCATCTAATTATGTTCCACCACTGAAGATGCGTTACCTCCGTACGTCATGCTGATTTACTGAAAAAACAATAGATGCAAAACACAGCACAGCAGACAGCAGGAAATAAACAACAGGAGAATGAGAATGACCCCCCATACAGAGGCGGGGGAGGGAAAGAGAGAGTAAAGGGAGAGAGGAATAAAGAGACAGCGTAAAAGAAGGGAGAGATAGACAGAGTGACAGGGACAGGAAAGGGAGAGAGGGTGAGAGGAAGAGAAAGAGAATAGAGAGGGAGGGAAGAGGGAAAAAGACAGAATACGCGAGAGAGACAAGACAGGGGTGAGAGAGATGGAGAACTGGGAGAGGAAAAGAAACATGAAAAGAGATAGAGCGGAAAGATAAAGAGAGGGTTAAAGAGAAAGGGATAAAGAGAGAAAAAGAGGGATGAAGAGAGAGAGAGAGAGAGAGAGAGAGAGAGAGAGACAGAGAAGGAGAGAGAGTGAGAGAGAGAGAAGGAGAGAGATAGAAGGATGAAGAGAGAGAGGGATGAAGAGAGAGAGAGGGATGAAGAGAGAGAGAGGGATGAAGAGAGAGAGATGAAAAGAGAGAGAGAGATGAAGAGAGAGAGAAAGAAGGAGAGAGAGAGGGAGAGATAGAGAGGGATGAAGAGAGAGAGAGGGATGAAGAGAGAGAGATGAAAAGAGAGAGAGAGATGAAGAGAGAGAGAAAGAAGGAGAGAGAGAGGGAGAGATAGAGAGGGATGAAGAGAGAGAGAGGGATGAAGAGAGAGAGATGAAAAGAGAGAGAGAGATGAAGAGAGAGAGAAAGAAGGAGAGAGAGAGGGAGAGATAGAGAGGGATGAAGAGAGAGGGATGAAGAGAAAGAGAGAGAGAGAGGCTGTGCAAATGCCTCTGTTTTAACTCAGTGAGTGATATGAAGGTATAATTATATTCTGAGCTGCTTCCTCGTATGAGCTAATGTAAGAGCAGCCATTCATCTAACATCAGCTCAGCTCCTCCTCAAACACTGGAGAACCACAGATCACTAACAATACACACTCTCCTATCACTACTACACACTCTCCTATCACTACTACACACTATCACTACTACACACTCTCCTATCACTACTACACACTATCACTACTACACACTATCATTATTACACACTATAACAACTACACACACTCTCCTATCTCTACTACACACTATCACTACTACACACTATTACTTCTACACACTCTCCTATCACTACTACACACTCTCCTATCACTACTACACACTCCCCTATCACTACTACACACTATCACTACTACACACTATTACTTCTACACACTCTCCTATCACTACTACACACTCTCCTATCACTACTACACACTCTCCTATCACTACTAAACACTATCACTACTACACACTATCACTACTACACACTATCACTACTACACACTATTACTTCTACACACGCTCCTATCATTACTACACACAATTACTTCTACACACTCTCCTATCACTACTACACACTGTCACTACTACACACTATCACTACTACACACTATTACTTATACACACTCTCCTATCACTACTACACACTATCACTACTACACACTATCACTACTACACACTCTCCTATCACTACTAAACACTATCACTACTGCACACTATCACTACTACACACTATCACTACTACTCACTATCACTACTACACACACTCTCCTATCACTACTACACACTCTCCTATTACTACTACACACTATCACTACTACACACACTCTCCTATCACTACTACACACTCTCCTATCACTACTACACACTATCACTACTACACACTCACCTATCACTACTACACACTCTCCTATCAGTACTACACACTATCACTACTAAACACTATCACTACTACACACTATCACTACTACACACTATCACTACTACACACTCTCCTATCACTACTACACACTATCACTACTACACACTCTCCTATCACTACTAAACACTATCACTACTGCACACTATCACTACTAGACACTATCACTACCACACACTATCACTACTACACACTATCACTACCACACACTATCACTACTACACACTATCACTACTACACACTCTCTTATGACTACTACACACTATCACTACTACACATTCTCCTATCACTACTACACACTATCACTACTACACAATCTCCTATCACTACTACACACTATCACTACTACACACTCTCCTATCACTACTACACACTATCACTACTACACACTATCACTACTATACACACTTTCCCATCACTACTACACACTCTCCTATCACTACTACACACTATCACTGGTACACACTATAACTACTACACACTAACACACTCACACACTCTGCTATCACTACTACACACTATCAGTACTACACACTATCACTACTACACACACTCTCCTATCACTACTACACACTATCACTGCTGCTCTTACTAACACTCACACACACACTCCTACAGCACTATTACTACTGCTTTTACTAACACACACACACACACACTTACACACATACACACTCTCCTACAGCGCTATTACTACTGCTCTTACTAACACACACAGACACACACACACTTACACACTCACACACACACACACACACACACACACACTCCTAGAGCGCTATCACAACTGCTCTTACTAACACACAAAGACACACACACACACACTTACACACTCACACACACACACTCCTAGAGCGCTATCACTACTGCTCTTACTAACACACAAACACACACACAGTCACACACACACATGCTTTGCCCTCAGCTGGTGTGACGTGGCTAAGCAGCGGCGCGGTGGGGTGTACGGTGAATTTGTTTTAAGTCGTTATCCTCTTACAGCTCCCCCTCACTCCTCTCTCCGGAGTGCAGCCGCAGTTACCGCACACAAACACTGACACGGGACTGAATCAGGTTCACTAGGACACACTTTAGTGATGCTGCTCAGAGGAGCTTCTACACGTCTGCAGCCAATCACAGAGTAATTCCTATTTAATCAAACTTCACAAACACTGATCAGCCAGAACATCAACCATACAGGAGACACGCCCACACACTGTAGTTCATCTGATTCTCTGTATACTTCATTACTCTGTTCTTTAATGATCAGGACCCCCACAGGACCACCACAGAGCAGATACTATCAGAGAGGTGGGTCATTCTCAGCACTGTGCTAGTGTGTGTTGTGCTGGTGTGAGAGGATCAGACGCAGCAGTGCTGCTGCTGGAGTGTTTAAACACTGTGTCCACTCACTGTCCACTCTATTAGACACTCCTACTACTTGCTGGTCCACCTTGTAGATGTAAAGTCAGAGACAGTAGCTCATCTGCTGCTGCACAGTTTGTGTTCCTCTAGTTCTTCATCAGTGGACACAGGACGCCGCCCACAGGACACTGTTGGCTGGATGTTACTGGTTGGTGGATGATAAAAGCCCAAACACTATCAGTCAAAAGTTTAGGGACGTCAATATATATATATGTGTGTGTTTATAATTATCCAGATGTTTTGATCTGAATCCTTTGAAGTGGGCGTGTATAAAAAAGATATATGAATAATTAAATAACTCTCCACTCATAAGGCCACAACACTGTTATTATTAAGGTCATCAGATTTCAGGAAACAAGACACAATAATGTGATTCATTGTAGAAAAACAATTGAGTTCTTTATTTCCAGCCATGCAGCTGCTAACGAGAGACTTGTTAGTGTGGCCGCTGACACAGTGTGACATGCTGTGATCTATAAATACGGATACATAAGATCTATAAGCGCGTCGCGTGTGTCACAACCACCACACAGCAGCAGCCGCCTCAACATCTTATCACTTTCCGTGGCTGGCAGGCTGAAGCAGTTGAGGTGGATTTCGGAGCTACTGCTGGATTTGAGCTTCGTCAACTCAGCGCTGATGACGGGTGTTGATGCTCCATGACAGGGGAGGCCCACGTAGGTGTTGTCAAAACTCTCCAGGACTCTTTAGTATTGGAAGAAAAGGGTGGGAAATATGTGGTGTTCCGAGACGTCCTGAGGCAGCGCAGACCAATTCCCTCCTTTTAAAGCGTCTCTGAATGACTGAATGGAGGAGGCACTGAATGGACTTTGGCTCTGAGGAGCCTGAGAGTGTACATTGGTGTTGTGGTGAAAGCCGCTATTGGTTGATGCACTGATGCTGTTACATACACACACACACACACACACACACACACACACACACACACACACTCTGTGGGATTAATTTATATATGGTGTGTTTTAGAGTCAGTGTGATTGGCTGCGTGTCAATGTCGCTCAGCTGGTCTTCAGAGGTTGACGGTATTCAGCTTATATTCATCCATTCAAACTAAAGCACCCAATAGACCCATCCAAGCTCCGCCCACAAATACTTAACAGACCGCTGGGGAAAATTCCATTCAGTCGTTTAATTATTTATTTGTTTTTTAATAATTTATTGTAGCTGCTGAGTGATTCATAACAGGTACTGAATAGTTTGTAGTAGTAGTGGTTTCAGAATCATCCAGCTGAATAATTCATACTGGTCATACTGGTCAGTGATTCACAGTTGATTCATAGAGCTGATCAAATAATTTATTTTAAAGTAGTTTTCAAATAATCCTCAGTAGCTGCTGAGTAATCCACACTAGTCTTAATAATCCCAAATATCCACTATTTATAGATTACAACAAATAATTCACACATTTATGAAAATAATTATTTGTATTAGCTACAAGTTAATTTACTTATGCTTACGGACCCTCGACACAGTCGCAAACAAGCTGAATTAATTATATTACAACAGAACTTAGGCTGGTCAGTTAACTAACTAACTAACTAACAAACATATTAACATGGCTAACTAAGGTTCCACTGCCGCCCAAGTCACCCACCAGACTGATCGTCGGGCCTCGCTGTTACCCGTGTCGTACCAGCTACCTCGCCTCAGACTAGCTGCCTAACCTCCACTACAGACTCTACTGAAATGAACACGGAATCTAACTAGCTACCACTAACCTTCTACCTTCATTACTATCATCATCACTCTGCTCTTCATCTGTACTAAAGTTAATCTTAGTGATATCATATTATGATTATATAAGCCCACCTGAGCAGCTGAACAGAAGTATATGGAGGTCCAGTCAGCATATCAGTACTGTTTGAGTAATTTGATCAGAAGAGGATGGGTCCCCCCTTGTGAGTCTTGGTTCCTCCCAAGGTTTCTTCCTCCTTGCCGCTGTCGTTTATGGCTAGCTCACCATCTATGGGCTTTCTATGACATGTTTTTATGTTCTTCTTAGGCTTATTTATGGTCTAGTGAACTTTTCTCATCATTAAATTCCTGGAAAGCTGCTTTGTGACTTCAGTTATAATAAATTTGAGGTATATACACTCACCTATATAAACTGTTTTGCACTTTGTCCACACAGTGAGGTCTGTGGTGTCCAATGTGGGGAATTCCAACTTGACCAGGTGTGGAAAATCAAACAAGCAATAAAATTAATTCCTGCAAACCGGAACTCAATTAAATGACTGAAAATAAAAAAATCATATAAAAAGTCATATAACTCGATTTATTATCTTATAACAGTACATATTATTAAGTATGGACTAAAGACCATCTGAACCCAGGGTTAAATTAGGACTGTGAGCTATAAAGCAATACTAACTAGGCTTCAATGTAATGCTTGGCACGGAGTCCACATTTATAATCCTGTACTGTATGGGTTTAAATGGAACATTCTCAAGGTTCTACAATGACACTGTGGGGTTCTACAGTGTTCTATATCATCTATCCAACTACACTGAGCCACCTGCAGACAGATTTCTCTGTATCTGAGGTACCATGACAGTGTGTTTTATAGTTTATAGTGAGCTTTTAACGGCGTGCAGCTGCAAATATGTCTGTTTACAAACTGTAAAGCTCCCAGTTTAGCAGAGTTCTGTCTTTTGATGGTGCACCAATGAAACAATAGCTAATAGAGGCTGTTTAATAGTGTGATACTCCATTTAATACGGCCTCCGCCCAGTTGCAGCGATAAAGCTCACCTCCAGCATCCATTTCCAGCTGGGCCTGAACGTTATTCTGCAAATAGACGCAGTTCTTTGTATAAAAATGTTGAGTTTTTGCTGTTAAACATGCCCAATTAGTTTTTGCTGAAGCTTTGTAAATGAAACATGCAACCAGTCTCAGCTGCTTGCATGGTTTAAATCTCTCTTACTGTGAGTCCAACGTTCTTCTGTTAGGGTCAGATTTAATAGAGTCTTTCACGCAACTTCAAGCTCAGTTGCCTTTAACAAACTGTTAGTTACTCGAAGACAGACTGAGCATCTCTACAGTGGAGCGTCCAGAGAAAGTGCTAGTGCGAAGCTGCTCTTCGCTGATTTGCTTTCCAACTTCTAAACCCACACGGGAGGTGATCGCCAAACACGTATGATACAGAAGGAAGAGGCTGTTTTAAACACACGTTCCAATTAAAGGTTAGTAGTGCTTATTTAAAACAGAGTGTAGACATTCTGGACTCTATTAACTTCACTCTGCCCTTACAACATCAAACACTGGTACAATATGTCACTGAACCAGCTGAGTATGTGATTTGTTGCATGTGTGAGATTGTTAAAGGATTTGGCATCTTGCTGGTAAGGTCTGCACCAGAGTCTGAATCAGACGTTGTTTTTCCAGAGCTGCGTCACGTTGTGAATCCATACCAACATATTTTAGTGAGATGATAACACAGCCACACATCACATTTCTAAATTAGCTCATATCATCAGGTTAAATCTGAGTTTTAGCTACATGTGACACAATCTTGAATGAAATGAAATTCTAAAGTGATCCTAAACTTTTGAGCGGTAGTGTATATATATATATATATATATATATATATATATATATATATATATCCATCCATTATCTCCTGCTTAATCCCGCTAGTCGGGGTCTGGCGGGGCTGGAACCAATTCCAGCATCATCGGGCGAAGTCGTGCTACACCATGGACAGTTTGCCAGTCCATCACACGGCCAGCACACACTCACACCTACAGTCAGTTTAGAGTGAGGATCCTAACATACATATGTTTGGACTGTGGGAGGAAACCGGAGTACCCGGAGGAACCCACTCAAACACAGAGAGAACATACACACTCCACACAGAACCACCCAGACCGGGAATCCAACCCAGATCATCTTACTGTGAGGAGACAGTGCTGACCACTACACCACCATACTGACCACTACACCACCATACTGACCACTACACCACCATACTAACCACTACACCACCATACTGACCACTACACCACCGTACTAACCACTACACCACCATACTAACCACTACACCACCATACTAACCACTACACCACCATACTAACCACTACACCACCATACTGACCACTACACCACCGTACTAACCACTACACCACCATACTGACCACTACACCACCGTACTAACCACTACACCACCATACTAACCACTACACCACCATACTAACCACTACACCACCATACTAACCACTACACCACCATACTGACCACTACACCACCGTACTAACCACTACACCACCATACTGACCACTACACCACCGTACTAACCACTACACCACCATACTAACCACTACACCACCATACTAACCACTACACCACCGTACTAACCACTACACCACCATACTGGCCACTACACCACCATACTGACCACTACACCACCATACTAACCACTACACCACCATACTAACCACTACACCACCGTACTAACCACTACACCACCATACTGACCACTACACCACCGTACTGACCACTACACCACCGTACTAACCACTACACCACCGTACTAACCACTACACCACCGTACTAACCACTACACCGCCGTACTGACCACTACACCACCATACTGACCACTACACCACCATACTGACCACTACACCACCATACTAACCACTACACCACCATACTGACCACTACACCACCATACTAACCACTACACCACCATACTAACCACTACACCACCGTACTAAACACTACATCACCGTACTAACCACTACACCACCATACTGTCCACTACAGCACCGTACTAACCACTACATCACCATACTGTCCACTACACCACCATACTAACCACTACATCACCATACTAACCACTACACCACCATACTAACCACTACACCACCGTACTGACCACTACATCACCGTACTGACCACTACATCACCGTACTAACCACTACACCACCATACTAACCACTACACCACCGTACTAACCACTACACCACCGTACTAACCACTACACCACCATACTAACCACTACACCACCGTACTAACCACTACACCACCATACTGACCACTACACCACCGTACTAACCACTACACCACCATACTAACCACTACACCACCATACTAACCACTACACCACCATACTAACCACTACACCACCGTACTAACAACTACACCACCATACTAACCACTACACCACCGTACTGACCACTACACCACCATACTAACAACTACACCACCATACTAACCACTACACCACCGTACTAACCACTACACCACCATACTGACAATACATGCATATATGCTTATATATAAAATATATTATATATATGTATTTGTATATTCAAATAAAGTCTTTTCGTTTTAGTTTTTTTTTTGTTATAATAGTTAACTAGCTTCTTACGACATGAAGTAATTAATTTTTCTATGTTGTACCAACGAAACACTTTTTATAGTGTAAGCAGTTCTTTATTTAAGAATTAAAACTTAATAACAGCTGTGACTCGGTTTGAGGCTGCTCAGTAGCCCTGTGGTAAAACCAAACAAAGCGAACTACAGCCATGTCTTAATTGACTACATGAATTGAGTAAAGAGGAAACGTCGGTACATTAACGTACATTAACGTTTGATTATATTAGTCGTGTACAAAATAAGATTTCTATGCCTGCAGTCGCGTGCAAAACCTAATCTGTCATGCGGTAAGACTCTTTATTTTCTCGGCTCAGCGCTGATGTTCAAGAAGTGCGGAGTGATAGCCGAAGCTGTGCAGGGCTGTTTTTGATGACACTGTTTTTTTTCCCGCTCTTTCATGGCCCAGACTTACTTTGGTGATGTGTATCGTAACTGGTGTAGAGAACCATTAGCAACTCGTTTCAGAGCAATTTTCTGAATGGCGCGTGGCCAGAGCTTGACGGTAGTTCAGAAAGTTTTGAAAACAGCCATTGCCGCTGTGCGGCTGGAGATTGTGCGGCCGGCCGGGAGTGGTCAGTACGGCTGGCACAATTGAAATGAAATTGCTGCTTGACTGCCAGCTCAAAACGGGACGCTGTTGTAGAGACAAACCTTCAAACGCTGCAACAAAGAACGGCGTCTTCACAGCCGGGATTGTTTCGGGGTTCTTATCAGCTGTGGATGCTGTAAGTGCACCTCAACGCAGCCAATCAGAAACAGGAGACGCCAACTTTACTGTCTGATAAACCTGAGAGATCAAGAAACACTCGCAGCCAAAAGTATACAAACATAAAAGGTTTCTAAATAGGGCTTGACTCGTGACTGCAATAGGGATAGACTTACTACTATTATGATAATGACTCATAATAATGAAAATAATAAACAAATGAATATAAAAACAAATATTATTAAATACAATTGATATGCATTTTAGCTTTTGTTGCCCATTGCACTGTAAATACCTTATAAATAATAACTGTTATAGCATAAGTTTTCTACATTTAGATGTTTATTAATGCATTTTCAAGACCATCTGTAAGGTAAAGCTTATTTAGTCTTAATAACTGGTGTAATAATATTCATATTATAGAATATTCTATGTTAATGAATGGTTTTACTTTGGAACTGTACATCCAAGCACCATTTAGAATATTATGAAAATGCTTATTCCCATCGCCGCTGGCCTCTGGACCCCCCCCCCCCACCCCCCCCCCCCTCAAAGTAAACCTGCTTATTTTTATTCAGCGTTGACCCAACAGCACACAACGGCTCAATCTAATGTTCAATAGAACTTTAAACGGTATTCCTTGGATTTGTAAAACCTACTTAATTATGATGAATTAGACCATTTGGAGCAGGAGCTTGCCCAGACTCGATGTTGGTTGATGGGAATGGGCTATTGAACTACAGCTAAAACCATAAATCTTCACCTTCATAGCACAAGGCCTCTCTTTGTGGCACATCAAATATAATTAATACACCACTGTCTGCGGCATCGCTGCCATTTTTTGTTGTTATGGACCAGAGCGTTCACAAACAGCCCGTCAATACAGAAAAAAAAATCTTCCCAATATCTGAGAGAAAGCCTGGATAAGTTTGCTTTGTTGGCAAAAACAAAATATGAACTGTTAAAGCCTTGAGCTGATATTCAGGTGTGCTGTATCAGTAATAATATCAAACTTTCTGTATACAGAACTTTTCAAACACTATTTAAACAGTTTTGCTTTTTTTGTAGAGTGGTAACTAGAGGTTGGTATAGTGGTAACTAGAGGTTGGTGTAGTGGTAACTAGAGGTTGGTGTAGTGTAGTTAGTATAGTGGTAACTAGAGGTTGGTATAGTGGTAACTAGAGGTTGGTGTAGTGGTAACTAGAGGTTGGTGTAGTGTAGTTAGTATAGTGGTAACTAGAGGTTGGTGTAGTGGTAACTAGAGGTTGGTGTAGTGTAGTGTAGTTAGTATAGTGGTAACTAGAGATTTGTATAGTGGTAACTAGAGGTTGGTGTAGTGTAGTTAGTATAGTGGTAACGAGGTTGGTGTAGTGGTAACTAAAGGTTTGTTGTAGTGTTGTTGGTAGAGTAATAACATGAGGTTGGTGTAGTGGTAACAAGAGGTTGGTGTAGTGTAGTTAGTATAGTGGTAACTAGAGGTTGGTGTAGTGGTAACTAAAGGTTGGTATAGTGTAGTGGGTATAGTGGTAACTAGAGGTTGGTGTAGTGGTAACTAAAGGTTGGTATAGTGTAGTGGGTATAGTGGTAACTAGAGGTTGGTATAGTGTAGTGGGTATAGTGGTAACTAGAGGTTGGTGTAGTGGTAACTAAAGGTTGGCATACTGTAGTGGGTATAGTGGTTACTAGAGGTTGGTGTAGTGGTAACTAAAGGTTGGTATAGTGTAGTGGGTATAGTGGTAACTAGAGGTTGGTGTAGTGGTAACTAGAGGTTGGTATAGTGTAGTGGGTATAGTAGTAACTAGAGGTTGGTATAGTGTAGTGGGTATAGTGGTTACTAGAGGTTGGTGTAGTGGTAACTAAAGGTTGGTATAGTGTAGTGGGTATAGTGGTAACTAGAGGTTGGTATAGTGTAGTGGGTATAGTGGTAACTAGAGGTTGGTGTAGTGGTAACTAAAGGTTGGTATACTGTAGTGGGTATAGTGGTTACTAGAGGTTGGTGTAGTGGTAACTAAAGGTTGGTATAGTGTAGTGGGTATAGTGGTAACTAGAGGTTGGTGTAGTGATAACTAGAGGTTGGTATAGTGTAGTGGGTATAGTAGTAACTAGAGGTTGGTATAGTGTAGTGGGTATAGTGGTTACTAGAGGTTGGTGTAGTGGTAACTAAAGGTTGGTATAGTGTAGTGGGTATAGTGGTAACTAGAGGTTGGTGTAGTGGTAACTAAAGGTTGGTATAGTGTAGTGGGTATAGTGGTAACTAGAGGTTGGTGTAGTGGTAACTAAAGGTTGGTATAGTGTAGTGGGTATAGTGGTAACTAGAGGTTGGTGTAGTGGTAACTAAAGATTGGTATAGTGTAGTGGGTATAGTGGTAACTAGAGGTTGGTGTAGTGGTAAATAAAGGTTGGTATACTGTAGTGGGTATAGTGGTTACTAGAGGTTGGTGTAGTGGTAACTAAAGGTTGGTATACTGTAGCGGGTATAGTGGTTACTAGAGGTTGGTATAGTGGTAACTAGAGGTTGGTATACTGTAGTGGGTATAGTGGTAACTAGAGGTTGGTGTAGTGGTAACTAAAGATTGGTATAGTGTAGTGGGTGTAGTGGTAACTAGAGGTTGGTGTAGTGGTAACTAAAGGTTGGTATACTGTAGTGGGTATAGTGGTAACTAGAGGTTGGTGTAGTGGTAACTAAAGATTGGTATAGTGTATTGGGTGTAGTGGTAACTAGAGGTTGGTGTAGTGGTAACTAATGATTGGTATAGTGTAGTGGGTGTAGTGGTAACTAGAGGTTGGAAAAATTCTGTAAATAGGAAACTACAGGCTTATTCCACAGGTAAAGACTAACAAGCCATATTTGCTCATATTTTCAGTCAATTTCCTGCAGTTTTTATAAACAACAACTTCTGTGACTTGATAAAAGCTCTTTGTGGTTTTGTGGTTTGATCAAGTCGAGCAACCATAAACAACACAAACCACAGGCATATTAAGAGCCTGCAAAAGTGCTTCCTATGTAGAAAATCACTTCCTGACTTCATCTGCAGTTCACTCCACAGTAGCAAAGACATAAAATACATGTGACATCAGTCTCATTGAAAACCAGGCAGAAAAAAAGAACTTCATTGTTTCGTGCAAACACATAAGTAATAACCTTTTTTTTGTCTGATGGTGGTCATGTTGTGTCTTCTCCTCTGTTACATTGGGGGGCTACACAGGTACATGCTTGACCACTAGGGTAGCTTATTGCATGTATTTTTATTTTTGTTTTCAGCCTAAATTAGTATATATTGGTAATTTTGGGATTTGCTCATCTGTAAAGCTACATTTTCCCACATCCTCAATAAAGATGGGCAGACTTCTTCTTTAAATGGTGTCCAGTGTTTGGTCTGGCACAGGTCTGGGTAGAGAATCCACTGTCTGTTATATACTGAACCTAGACTGGTTCATTACAACTCATTCTAAATACAATGTCTGCAACGTGTTCCAAAACAGTCGTTACCACTGTTTACCACTGTCACATGACTTTTGCACATAATTGCACTTAATGTTTTGAAACAAAACAGCAGCACATCAGATCTAGAAAGCAGGACTGTCAGTTCTATAAAGCAGCACTCTCAGATGCAACGTGTAGAATGTGTAAGGATTCAGACTCAAGAGGTTATACGATCCATTTGCAAGGTTTATTATACTCAGAGCAGTCAATAACAGAAAAACAGTCCAGAGGAGTCCAGGAGTGAAAGAGCAGTGGGCCTTGAGGAAGACTGAGAAGACTGAGGCTGAATGGTAAGTTGGGCCGTGGATGTAGACTCGCTGCCTCACCGGATCACCACTGGGTCTCCAGGCTCTGCACAGGGAACCAGAGCAGTACTTCGCACCCTGTAGAGAGGGGAAGGAGGAACCAGCCCTGTGTGGACAGTTTGAAAAGTGGTTAATACCTCCTCGCCATGGTCTCAGAGCTCCTCCGGTGGCTGCCTCGAACCGAGAGGGAGCACCCTCACTCAGGGTGATATTCCAGTGATAACGCTTTAACTAAAAAACAGTCACTCATTGGACCGGCCGGAGCCGGGAAAGAACTTGCTACGGGGAACGAGTCCGGAAGTCCGTTGGTTCACCAACATCACTCCACGGGGACGCCTATGGGAAGGCTCAGCCGGATGAAGGTGAGTGCTGGGCAGGTCAGAGGGACTGTAGATCCTCTTGGGCTCCAGGGAGTGTGATGGGACCCCGCTGTGCAGAAGCCAAATTTGGTTGGACCTGTAGAGAGACCCTTTAAACGACGGCCCAGAGACCACGGACAGGTAAGTGCTGAACCACACAGTATCTCTACAGAGAAACAACGTCTCGCACTGAGGGGTGTGCGTGGCTAGGCTATATGGGATGTGCTAACGAGCCGCTGCTGTTAGCACTGATGACTGTCAGATGTGGATGCTGTGTTGCCATGGTTATGTGTGTGTATGTGTGTGGGTCAGAGGGCTTACAGAATGTTTATTTGAAATGCAACATATGTTGCTCCAAAATGTCTGTATATCTTTCAGCACTAATACACCTAATATACCAGACTGTCCATTACTTCCATAAACAATCTCATCAGACCTCAATACAAGTTTCTACTGAGCATCAGTTTCAGATGAGCTCCAGTCCAGAGACATCAGCAGAACTTCTGGACGTTGCTCATGTTTGGCTTTCACTGTGAGAAGAACAGGCTTAACCTGCACTTGTAGATATAGTGATGTGATTAACAGTGTTTATTGACAGTGATTTGTCAAAATAGACCATGCAGTGATGTCCATCACAGAAACATGTTAATTCAGTGCAGTAGTGTCTGAAGGACTGAAATATTTGTGTAGGACACAAATATTTCTCAAACTTTTTGCTGATACATGTTTTGCAAAGCGGTCTCCTAGACTTACAAACTATTTTTATTAGCATGTCCCAACTACAGTAGGGTTTTGTATAAAAGGTGACATATAATGTACAACAAATTCTATATATTATTTATACACTGTTATATAGTGTAATACTATATATATCGCAAAGCGAATACTCTGTTCTTCAAATACAAACTCTACTATTACAACAACAACAACCAGCAACCAGAACATTAACACACAACCACAACACCAACCAGCAACCAGAACATTTACACACAACCACAACACCAACCAGCAACCAGAACATTTACACACAACCCCAACACCAACTAGCAATCAGAACATTTACACACAACCACAACACCAACCAGCAACCAGAACATTTACACACAACCACAACACCAACCAGCAACCAGAACATTTACACACAACCACAACACCAACCACCAACCAGAACATTTACACACAACCACAACACCAACTAGCAATCAGAACATTTACACACAACCACAACACCAACCAGCAGCCAGAACATTGACACACAACCACAACACCAACCAGAACATTTACACACAACCACAACACCAACCAGCAACCAAAACATTTACACACAACCACAACACCAACCAGCAACCAGAACATTTACACATAACCACAACACCAACCAGCAACCAGAACATTTACACATAACCACAACACCAACCAGAACATTTACACACAACCAGCAACCAAAACATTTACACACAACCACAACACCAACCAGCAACCAGAACATTTACACACAACCACAACACCAACCAGCAACCAGAACATTTACACATAACCACAACACCAACCAGAACATTTACACACAACCAGCAACCAAAACATTTACACACAACCACAACACCAACCAGCAACCAGAACATTTACACACAACCACAACACCAACCAGAACATTTACACACAACCACAAACAACAATTTACCTGATTGGTTCCAGCGTTCCAGGCTGTGAAGGGAACGTCGGCACTTTTCGTTCCTTCCCAACAAACAACCCAACTGTCAGAGCTCCATGTTGATCTTTAAACCAGCCTAAAGTTCCTCTTCTCCACATTCTTCATCTAATGTTCCACCTTAAACACTGCAGCTAGGATGGAACTGCAGCTCGAGCAGCTCCACCCCAACAGTGACTGGAAGTAGCAGCCATGCTGTGTGAGTGGATCACTGTGTGCTGGTTGAAGCAGATCATCTTAAACTGAAAGTTTCACAGAGAAACCTTTCATCTACTTTGTTTGATGTCCAGATGAAAGCAAATAGCTGGTACAGGTAACGTTAGCGACCAGCAGCTCCAAGTAACCAGCATAGCTAACTAAATAGTATGTGGGCGGAGCTTATTTACATTTTATTTGGTTTGTGTTGCTTCTGTGTTCTCCTTGTGAACCAGCCAATCAGAGTAGAGCTCATCTAATCATTCATTAGCTCAACAACAAAGGGAAAACAATGTTTCATTCTAGGACTATAACATACCTGCTATGTTAAACATCAGAGGACAATTTAAACACTGAATTTATGTTGCTATGGCACCTGTAACCTGTAAAAGATTACAGTATAGGTTTCAATGTTATAAATAAGACGGCAATATATCATGTCAGATGGATTTTCTGAATATTAAACTGTACATTTTACTGTATAGTATGCAGTACTACTCTATATTCTATAATATCTATACTCTATGGCTGTTCTATACTCATTTGTAGTGTAAGTGTTTTAAAAAAAAACTCATTTTAGATGTATTATAGGTCCATTATTGATAATGATTGATCTGATTGATCTGATTGCATCTTTTAATACATATATTGTATAATATATAATGTATAAATATTGTTTTATAGATTAGTATATTCACAAGTATACGGGTAAATTTGAAATTTAGCATGACTGTGTTTGATTATGCAGTTTAAGAGCTGGTGTGTGTGTGTGTGTGTGTGTGTGTGTGTGTGTGTGTGTGTGTGTGTGTGTGTGTGTTTGCCATTGTAGCTTTACACACATTAGACCAGCTCAGCTTGCATAAGCAAAGAGTCGTGTGTTTACACCAGCAAAATGCCAGCCCAGCAAAATAATCACTGACTGCGTGTGTGTGTGTGTGTGTGTGTGTGTGTGTGTGTTTGCTTAATTAATACTCCAGGAATCTGACTGTGTGGATGGTGTGCCGGAATGTTAAATATGACCTGTTATTAGAGTGGCGGACGGTTTTTCTCGACTTCAGCTGGCACAGCACACAGGACACACACATCATACACAGGACTTCTGCTAAGTTGTGCAGCACTGATTCACTGATTCAGTCACTGATTTCATCCACTTGTTGCACTTTATTCTACAATCCTCACCCCACTGCTCACTCATGTATGTGTCCTATAGTCTAAATTCAAATGTATGTGCATAATTGAATTTAATTTTTATTTATTTCCTTCTTCTTCCCATTACTATATGTAATTATCACTTCAGACACTCTATATAATCTTATTGTTTTAGTGCTCAAAGAATTTTACTGCTAGTTGTACTGTGCATGGCTTTGTATGTGACAAATAAACTTTGATTTGAATTGATTACCCTGAACCAATCAGAGTCATACTGATCACTTGAAGTTAACAGTATATATACATATTCACGTCAAGCTTGATGTATAAAGCCTTTAGCTCCTTTAGCAGTCACTGTATGCTGAGTGTATCTATGTTACTGTATGTACTGCTGAGTATCTCTATGTTACTGTATGTACTGCTGAGTGTCTCTATGTTACTGTATGTACTGCTGAGTATCTCTATGTTACTGTATGTACTGCTGAGTGTCTCTATGTTACTGTATGTACTACTGAGTATCTCTATGTTACTGTATGTACTGCTGAGTGTCTCTATGTTACTGTATGTACTGCTGAGTGTCTATGTTACTGTATGTACTGCTGAGTATCTCTATGTTACTGTATGTACTGCTGAGTGTCTCTATGTTACTGTATGTACTGCTGAGTGTCTATATTACTGTATGCACTGCTGAATGTCTCTATGTTACTGTATGTACTGCTGAGTGTCTATGTTACTGTATGTACTGCTGAGTGTCTCTATGTTACTGTATGTACTGCTTAGTATCTCTATGTTACTGTATGCACTGCTGAATGTCTCTATGTTACTGTATGTACTGCTGAGTGTCTATATTACTGTATGTACTGCTGAGGGTCTCTATGTTACTGTATGTACTGCTGAGTATCTCTATGTTACTGTATGTACTGCTGAGTGTCTCTATGTTACTGTATGTACTGCTGAGTGTCTATATTACTGTATGTACTGCTGAGGGTCTCTATGTTACTGTATGTACTGCTGAGTATCTCTATGTTACAGTATGTACTGCTGAGTGTATCTATGTTACTGTATGTACTACTGAGTATCTCTATGTTACTGTATGCACTACTGAGTATCTCTATGTTACTGTATGTACTGCTGAGTATCTCTATGTTACTGTATGTACTGCTGAGTGTCTCTATGTTGCTGTATGTACTGCTGAGTATCTCTATGTTACTGTATGTACTGCTGAGTGTCTCTATGTTACTGTATGTACTACTGAGTATCTCTATGTTACTGTATGTACTGCTGAGTGTCTCTATGTTACTGTATGTACTGCTGAGTGTCTATGTTACTGTATGTACTGCTGAGTATCTCTATGTTACTGTATGTACTGCTGAGTGTCTCTATGTTACTGTATGTACTGCTGAGTGTCTATATTACTGTATGTACTGCTGAATGTCTCTATGTTACTGTATGTACTGCTTAGTATCTCTATGTTACTGTATGCACTGCTGAATGTCTCTATGTTACTGTATGTACTGCTGAGTGTCTATATTACTGTATGCACTGCTGAATGTCTCTATGTTACTGTATGTACTGCTGAGTGTCTATGTTACTGTATGTACTGCTGAGTGTCTATGTTACTGTATTTACTGCTTAGTATCTCTATGTTACTGTATGTACTGCTGAGTGTCTATATTACTGTATGTACTGCTGAATGTCTCTATGTTACTGTATGTACTGCTGAGTATCTCTATGTTACTGTATGTACTGCTAAGTATCTATATGTTACTGTATGTACTGCTGAGTGTCTATATTACTGTATGCACTGCTGAATGTCTCTATGTTACTGTATGTACTGCTGAGTGTCTATGTTACTGTATGTACTGCTGAGTGTCTATGTTACTGTATATATTGCTGAGTATCTCTATGTTACTGTATGTACTGCTGAGTGTCTCTATGTTACTGTATGTACTGCTGAGTGCCTATGTTACTGTATGTACTGCTGAGGGTCTCTATGTTACTGTATGTACTGCTGAGTGTCTCTATGTTACTGTATGTACTACTGAGTGTCTATGTTACTGTATGTACTGCTGAGTATCTCTATGTTACTGTATGTACTGCTGAGTGTCTCTATGTTACTGTATGTACTGCTGAGTATCTCTATGTTACTGTATGTACTGCTAAGTATCTCTATGTTACTGTATGTACTGCTTAGTATCTCTATGTTACTGTATGTACTGCTAAGTACCTCTATGTTACTGTATGTACTACTGAGTTTCTATGTTACTGTATGCACTGCTGAATGTCTCTATGTTACTGTATGTACTGCTGAGTGTCTATGTTACTGTATGCACTGCTGAATGTCTCTATGTTACTGTATGTACTGCTGAGTATCTCTATGTTACTGTATGTACTGCTGAGTGTCTATATTACTGTATGCACTGCTGAATGTCTCTATGTTACTGTATGTACTGCTGAGTGTCTATGTTACTGTATGTACTGCTGAATGTCTCTATGTTACTGTATGTACTGCTGAGTATCTCTATGTTACTGTATGTACTGCTGAGTGTCTCTATGTTACTGTATGTACTGCTAAGTATCTATATGTTACTGTATGTACTGCTGAGTATCTCTATTTTACTGTATGTACTGCTGAGTGTCTCTATGTTACTGTATGTACTGCTGAGTATCTCTATGTCACTGTATGTACTGCTGAGTTTCTATGTTACTGTATGTACTGCTGAGTATCTCTATGTTACTGTATGTACTGCTGAGTGTCTCTATGTTACTGTATGTACTGCTGAGTGTCTATGTTACTGTATGTACTGTTGAGTGTCTCTATGTTACTGTATGTACTGCTGAGTGTCTCTATGTTACTGTATGTACTACTGAGTGTCTATGTTACTGTATGTACTGCTGAGTATCTCTATGTTACTGTATGTACTGCTGAGTGTCTCTATGTTACTGTATGTACTGCTGAGTATCTCTATGTTACTGTATGTACTGCTAAGTATCTCTATGTTACTGTATGTACTGCTAAGTACCTCTATGTTACTGTATGTACTGCTAAGTATCTCTATGTTACTGTATGTACTGCTGAGTGTCTATATTACTGTATGCACTGCTGAGTGTCTATGTTACTGTATGTACTGCTGAGTATCTCTATGTTACTGTATGTACTGCTAAGTATCTATATGTTACTGTATGTACTGCTGAGTATCTCTATGTTACTGTATGTACTGCTGAGTATCTCTATGTTACTGTATGTACTGCTGAGTGTCTCTATGTTACTGTATGTACTGCTAAGTATCTATATGTTACTGTATGTACTGCTGAGTATCTCTATGTTACTGTATGTACTGCTGAGTGTCTCTATGTTACTGTATGTACTGCTGAGTGTCTATGTTACTGTATGTACTGCTGAGTATCTCTATGTTACTGTATGTACTGCTAAGTATCTATATGTTAGTGTATGTACTGCTGAGTGTCTATATTACTGTATGCACTGCTGAATGTCTCTATGTTACTGTATGTACTGCTGAGTGTCTATGTTACTGTATGTACTGCTGAGTGTCTATGTTACTGTATGTACTGCTTAGTATCTCTATGTTACTGTATGTACTGCTGAGTGTCTATATTACTGTATGTACTGCTGAGGGTCTCTATGTTACTGTATGTACTGCTGAGTATCTCTATGTTACTGTATGTACTGCTGAGTGTCTCTATGTTACTGTATGTACTGCTGAGTGTCTATATTACTGTATGTACTGCTGAGGGTCTCTATGTTACTGGATGTACTGCTGAGTATCTCTATGTTACAGTATGTACTGCTGAGTGTATCTATGTTACTGTATGTACTACTGAGTATCTCTATGTTACTGTATGCACTGCTGAGTATCTCTATGATACTGTATGTACTGCTGAGTATCTCTGTTACTATATGTACTGCTGAGTGTCTCTATATTGCTGTATGTACTGCTGAGTATCTCTATGTTACTGTATGTACTGCTGAGTGTCTCTATATTGCTGTATGTACTGCTGAGTATCTCTATGTTACTGTATGTACTGCTGAGTGTCTCTATGTTACTGTATGTACTGCTGAGTATCTCTGTTACTGTGTGTACTGCTGAGTGTCTCTATGTGACTGTATGTACTGCTGAGTATCTATGTTACTGTATGTACTGCTGAGTGTCTCTATGTTACTGTATGTACTGCTGAGTGTCTATATTACTGTATGTACTGCTGAGTGTCTCTATGTTACTGTATGTACTGCTTAGTATCTCTATGTTACTGTATGCACTGCTGAATGTCTCTATGTTACTGTATGTACTGCTGAGTGTCTATATTACTGTATGCACTGCTGAATGTCTCTATGTTACTGTATGTACTGCTGAGTGTCTATGTTACTGTATGTACTGCTGAGTGTCTATGTTACTGTATTTACTGCTTAGTATCTCTATGTTACTGTATGTACTGCTGAGTGTCTATATTACTGTATGTACTGCTGAATGTCTCTATGTTACTGTATGTACTGCTGAGTATCTCTATGTTACTGTATGTACTGCTTAGTATCTCTATGTTACTGTATGTACTGCTAAGTATCTATATGTTACTGTATGTACTGCTGAGTGTCTATATTACTGTATGCACTGCTGAATGTCTCTATGTTACTGTATGTACTGCTGAGTGTCTATGTTACTGTATGTACTGCTGAGTGTCTATGTTACTGTATATACTGCTGAGTATCTCTATGTTACTGTATGTACTGCTGAGTGTCTCTATGTTACTGTATGTACTGCTGAGTGCCTATGTTACTGTATGTACTGCTGAGGGTCTCTATGTTACTGTATGTACTGCTGAGTGTCTCTATGTTACTGTATGTACTACTGAGTGTCTATGTTACTGTATGTACTGCTGAGTGTCTATATTACTGTATGCACTGCTGAATGTCTCAATGTTACTGTATGTACTGCTGAGTGTCTATGTTACTGTATGCACTGCTGAATGTCTCTATGTTACTGTATGTACTGCTGAGTATCTCTATGTTACTGTATGTACTGCTGAGTGTCTATATTACTGTATGCACTGCTGAATGTCTCTATGTTACTGTATGTACTGCTGAGTGTCTATGTTACTGTATGTACTGCTGAGTGTCTATGTTACTGTATGTACTGCTGAATGTCTCTATGTTACTGTATGTACTGCTGAGTATCTCTATGTTACTGTATGTACTGCTTAGTATCTCTATGTTACTGTATGTACTGCTAAGTATCTATATGTTACTGTATGTACTGCTGAGTGTCTATATTACTGTATGCACTGCTGAATGTCTCTATGTTACTGTATGTACTGCTGAGTGTCTATGTTACTGTATGTACTGCTGAGTGTCTATGTTACTGTATATACTGCTGAGTATCTCTATGTTACTGTATGTACTGCTGAGTGTCTCTATGTTACTGTATGTACTGCTGGCTGAGTGCCTATGTTACTGTATGCACTGCTGAGGGTCTCTATGTTACTGTATGTACTGCTGAGTGTCTCTATGTTACTGTATGTACTACTGAGTGTCTATGTTACTGTATGTACTGCTGAGTATCTCTATGTTACTGTATGTACTGCTGAGTGTCTCTATGTTACTGTATGTACTGCTGAGTATCTCTATGTTACTGTATGTACTGCTAAGTATCTCTATGTTACTGTATGTACTGCTTAGTATCTCTATGTTACTGTATGTACTGCTAAATACCTCTATGTTACTGTATGTACTACTGAGTTTCTATGTTACTGTATGCACTGCTGAATGTCTCTATGTTACTGTATGTACTGCTGAGTGTCTATGTTACTGTATGCACTGCTGAATGTCTCTATGTTACTGTATGTACTGCTGAGTATCTCTATGTTACTGTATGTACTGCTGAGTGTCTATATTACTGTATGCACTGCTGAATGTCTCTATGTTACTGTATGTACTGCTGAGTGTCTATGTTACTGTATGTACTGCTGAGTGTCTCTATGTTACTGTATGTACTGCTGAGTGTCTCTATGTTACTGTATGTACTACTGAGTGTCTATGTTACTGTATGTACTGCTGAGTATCTCTATGTTACTGTATGTACTGCTGAGTGTCTCTATGTTACTGTATGTACTGCTGAGTATCTCTATGTTACTGTATGTACTGCTAAGTATCTCTATGTTACTGTATGTACTGCTAAGTACCTCTATGTTACTGTATGTACTGCTAAGTATCTCTATGTTACTGTATGTACTGCTGAGTGTCTATATTACTGTATGCACTGCTGAATGTCTCTATGTTACTGTATGTACTGCTGAGTGTCTCTATGTTACTGTATGTACTGCTAAGTATCTATATGTTACTGTATGTACTGCTGAGTATCTCTATGTTACTGTATGTACTGCTGAGTGTCTCTATGTTACTGTATGTACTGCTGAGTGTCTATGTTACTGTATGTACTGCTGAGTATCTCTATGTTACTGTATGTACTGCTAAGTATCTATATGTTACTGTATGTACTGCTGAGTGTCTATATTACTGTATGCACTGCTGAATGTCTCTATGTTACTGTATGTACTGCTGAGTGTCTATGTTACTGTATGTACTGCTGAGTGTCTATGTTACTGTATGTACTGCTTAGTATCTCTATGTTACTGTATGTACTGCTGAGGGTCTCTATGTTACTGTATGTACTGCTGAGTATCTCTATGTTACTGTATGTACTGCTGAGTGTCTCTATGTTACTGTATGTACTGCTGAGTGTCTATATTACTGTATGTACTGCTGAGGGTCTCTATGTTACTGTATGTACTGCTGAGTATCTCTATGTTACAGTATGTACTGCTGAGTGTATCTATGTTACTGTATGTACTACTGAGTATCTCTATGTTACTGTATGCACTACTGAGTATCTCTATGTTACTGTATGTACTGCTGAGTATCTCTATGTTACTGTATGTACTGCTGAGTGTCTCTATGTTGCTGTATGTACTGCTGAGTATCTCTATGTTACTGTATGTACTGCTGAGTGTCTCTATGTTACTGTATGTACTACTGAGTATCTCTATGTTACTGTATGTACTGCTGAGTGTCTCTATGTTACTGTATGTACTGCTGAGTGTCTATGTTACTGTATGTACTGCTGAGTGTCTCTATGTTACTGTATGTACTGCTGAGTGTCTATATTACTGTATGTACTGCTGAGTGTCTCTATGTTACTCTATGTACTGCTTAGTATCTCTATGTTACTGTATGCACTGCTGAATGTCTCTATGTTACTGTATGTACTGCTGAGTGTCTATATTACTGTATGCACTGCTGAATGTCTCTATGTTACTGTATGTACTGCTGAGTGTCTATGTTACTGTATGTACTGCTGAGTGTCTATGTTACTGTATTTACTGCTTAGTATCTCTATGTTACTGTATGTACTGCTGAGTGTCTATATTACTGTATGTACTGCTGAATGTCTCTATGTTACTGTATGTACTGCTGAGTATCTCTATGTTACTGTATGTACTGCTTAGTATCTCTATGTTACTGTATGTACTGCTAAGTATCTATATGTTACTGTATGTACTGCTGAGTGTCTATATTACTGTATGCACTGCTGAATGTCTCTATGTTACTGTATGTACTGCTGAGTGTCTATGTTACTGTATGTACTGCTGAGTGTCTATGTTACTGTATATACTGCTGAGTATCTCTATGTTACTGTATGTACTGCTGAGTGTCTCTATGTTACTGTATGTACTGCTGAGTGTCTATATTACTGTATGCACTGCTGAATGTCTCTATGTTACTGTATGTACTGCTGAGTGTCTATGTTACTGTATGTACTGCTGAGTGTCTATGTTACTGTATGTACTGCTGAATGTCTCTATGTTACTGTATGTACTGCTGAGTATCTCTATGTTACTGTATGTACTGCTTAGTATCTCTATGTTACTGTATGTACTGCTAAGTATCTATATGTTACTGTATGTACTGCTGAGTGTCTATATTACTGTATGCACTGCTGAATGTCTCTATGTTACTGTATGTACTGCTGAGTGTCTATGTTACTGTATGTACTGCTGAGTGTCTATGTTACTGTATATACTGCTGAGTATCTCTATGTTACTGTATGTACTGCTGAGTGTCTCTATGTTACTGTATGTACTGCTGAGTGCCTATGTTACTGTATGCACTGCTGAGGGTCTCTATGTTACTGTATGTACTGCTGAGTGTCTCTATGTTACTGTATGTACTACTGAGTGTCTATGTTACTGTATGTACTGCTGAGTATCTCTATGTTACTGTATGTACTGCTGAGTGTCTCTATGTTACTGTATGTACTGCTGAGTATCTCTATGTTACTGTATGTACTGCTAAGTATCTCTATGTTACTGTATGTACTGCTTAGTATCTCTATGTTACTGTATGTACTGCTAAATACCTCTATGTTACTGTATGTACTACTGAGTTTCTATGTTACTGTATGCACTGCTGAATGTCTCTATGTTACTGTATGTACTGCTGAGTGTCTATGTTACTGTATGCACTGCTGAATGTCTCTATGTTACTGTATGTACTGCTGAGTATCTCTATGTTACTGTATGTACTGCTGAGTGTCTATATTACTGTATGCACTGCTGAATGTCTCTATGTTACTGTATGTACTGCTGAGTGTCTATGTTACTGTATGTACTGCTGAGTGTCTCTATGTTACTGTATGTACTGCTGAGTGTCTCTATGTTACTGTATGTACTACTGAGTGTCTATGTTACTGTATGTACTGCTGAGTATCTCTATGTTACTGTATGTACTGCTGAGTGTCTCTATGTTACTGTATGTACTGCTGAGTATCTCTATGTTACTGTATGTACTGCTAAGTATCTCTATGTTACTGTATGTACTGCTAAGTACCTCTATGTTACTGTATGTACTGCTAAGTATCTCTATGTTACTGTATGTACTGCTGAGTGTCTATATTACTGTATGCACTGCTGAATGTCTCTATGTTACTGTATGTACTGCTGAGTGTCTCTATGTTACTGTATGTACTGCTAAGTATCTATATGTTACTGTATGTACTGCTGAGTATCTCTATGTTACTGTATGTACTGCTGAGTGTCTCTATGTTACTGTATGTACTGCTGAGTGTCTATGTTACTGTATGTACTGCTGAGTATCTCTATGTTACTGTATGTACTGCTAAGTATCTATATGTTACTGTATGTACTGCTGAGTGTCTATATTACTGTATGCACTGCTGAATGTCTCTATGTTACTGTATGTACTGCTGAGTGTCTATGTTACTGTATGTACTGCTGAGTGTCTATGTTACTGTATGTACTGCTTAGTATCTCTATGTTACTGTATGTACTGCTGAGGGTCTCTATGTTACTGTATGTACTGCTGAGTATCTCTATGTTACTGTATGTACTGCTGAGTGTCTCTATGTTACTGTATGTACTGCTGAGTGTCTATATTACTGTATGTACTGCTGAGGGTCTCTATGTTACTGTATGTACTGCTGAGTATCTCTATGTTACAGTATGTACTGCTGAGTGTATCTATGTTACTGTATGTACTACTGAGTATCTCTATGTTACTGTATGCACTACTGAGTATCTCTATGTTACTGTATGTACTGCTGAGTATCTCTATGTTACTGTATGTACTGCTGAGTGTCTCTATGTTGCTGTATGTACTGCTGAGTATCTCTATGTTACTGTATGTACTGCTGAGTGTCTCTATGTTACTGTATGTACTACTGAGTATCTCTATGTTACTGTATGTACTGCTGAGTGTCTCTATGTTACTGTATGTACTGCTGAGTGTCTATGTTACTGTATGTACTGCTGAGTGTCTCTATGTTACTGTATGTACTGCTGAGTGTCTATATTACTGTATGTACTGCTGAGTGTCTCTATGTTACTCTATGTACTGCTTAGTATCTCTATGTTACTGTATGCACTGCTGAATGTCTCTATGTTACTGTATGTACTGCTGAGTGTCTATATTACTGTATGCACTGCTGAATGTCTCTATGTTACTGTATGTACTGCTGAGTGTCTATGTTACTGTATGTACTGCTGAGTGTCTATGTTACTGTATTTACTGCTTAGTATCTCTATGTTACTGTATGTACTGCTGAGTGTCTATATTACTGTATGTACTGCTGAATGTCTCTATGTTACTGTATGTACTGCTGAGTATCTCTATGTTACTGTATGTACTGCTTAGTATCTCTATGTTACTGTATGTACTGCTAAGTATCTATATGTTACTGTATGTACTGCTGAGTGTCTATATTACTGTATGCACTGCTGAATGTCTCTATGTTACTGTATGTACTGCTGAGTGTCTATGTTACTGTATGTACTGCTGAGTGTCTATGTTACTGTATATACTGCTGAGTATCTCTATGTTACTGTATGTACTGCTGAGTGTCTCTATGTTACTGTATGTACTGCTGAGTGCCTATGTTACTGTATGTACTGCTGAGGGTCTCTATGTTACTGTATGTACTGCTGAGTGTCACTATGTTACCGTATGTACTACTGAGTGTCTATGTTACTGTATGTACTGCTGAGTATCTCTATGTTACTGTATGTACTGCTGAGTGTCTCTATGTTACTGTATGTACTGCTGAGTATCTCTATGTTACTGTATGTACTGCTAAGTATCTCTATGTTACTGTATGTACTGCTTAGTATCTCTATGTTACTGTATGTACTGCTAAGTACCTCTATGTTACTGTATGTACTGCTGAGTGTCTCTATGTTACTGTATGTACTGCTGAGTGTCTATATTACTGTATGCACTGCTGAATGTCTCAATGTTACTGTATGTACTGCTGAGTGTCTATGTTACTGTATGCACTGCTGAATGTCTCTATGTTACTGTATGTACTGCTGAGTATCTCTATGTTACGGTATGTACTGCTGAGTGTCTATATTACTGTATGCACTGCTGAATGTCTCTATGTTACTGTATGTACTGCTGAGTGTCTATGTTACTGTATGTACTGCTGAATGTCTCTATGTTACTGTATGTACTGCTGAGTATCTCTATGTTACTGTATGTACTGCTGAGTGTCTCTATGTTACTGTATGTACTGCTAAGTATCTATATGTTACTGTATGTACTGCTGAGTATCTCTATGTTACTGTATGTACTGCTGAGTGTCTCTATGTTACTGTATGTACTGCTGAGTATCTCTATGTCACTGTATGTACTGCTGAGTTTCTATGTTACTGTATGTACTGCTGAGTATCTCTATGTTACTGTATGTACTGTTGAGTGTCTCTATGTTACTGTATGTACTGCTGAGTGTCTATGTTACTGTATGTACTGCTGAGTGTCTCTATGTTACTGTATGTACTGCTGAGTGTCTCTATGTTACTGTATGTACTACTGAGTGTCTATGTTACTGTATGTACTGCTGAGTATCTCTATGTTACTGTATGTACTGCTGAGTGTCTCTATGTTACTGTATGTACTGCTGAGTATCTCTATGTTACTGTATGTACTGCTAAGTATCTCTATGTTACTGTATGTACTGCGTAGTATCTCTATGTTACTGTATGTACTGCTAAGTACCTCTATGTTACTGTATGTACTGCTAAGTATCTCTATGTTACTGTATGTACTGCTGAGTGTCTATATTACTGTATGCACTGCTGAATGTCTCTATGTTACTGTACGTACTGCTGAGTGTCTCTATGTTACTGTATGTACTGCTAAGTATCTATATGTTACTGTATGTACTGCTGAGTATCTCTATGTTACTGTATGTACTGCTGAGTGTCTCTATGTTACTGTATGTACTGCTGAGTGTCTATGTTACTGTATGTACTGCTGAGTATCTCTATGTTACTGTATGTACTGCTGAGTGTCTATATTACTGTATGCACTGCTGAATGTCTCTATGTTACTGTATGTACTGCTGAGTGTCTATGTTACTGTATGTACTGCTTAGTGTCTCTATGTTACTGTATGTACTGCTTAGTATCTCTATGTTACTGTATGTACAGCTGAGTATCTCTATGTTACTGTATGTACTGCTTAGTATCTCTATGTTACTGTATGTACAGCTAAGTATCTCTATATTACTGTATGTACTGCTGAGTATCTCTATGTTACTGTATGTACTGCTGAGTATCTATGTTACTGTATGTACTGCTGAGTGTATCTATGTTACTGTATGTACTGCTGAGTGTCTATGATACTGTATGTACTGCTGAGTGTCTATGTTACTGTATGTACTGCTGAGTGTCTATGATACTGTATGTACTGCTGAGTGTCTATATTACTTTATGCACTGCTGAATGTCTCTATGTTACTGTATGTACTGCTGAGTGTCTATGTTACTGTATGTACTGCTGAGTATCTCTATGTTACTGTATGTACTGCTGAGTGTCTATGTTACTGTATGTACTGCTGAGTATCTTTATGTTACTGTATGTACTGCTGAGTGTCTCTATGTTACTGTATGTACTGCTGTGTATCTCTATGTTACTGTATGTACTGCTTAGTATCTCTATGTTACTGTATGTACTGCTGAGTATCTCTATGTTACTGTATGTACTGCTGAGTGCCTATGTTACTGTATGTACTGCTGAGGGTCTCTATGTTACTGTATGTACTGCTGAGTCTCTATGTTACTGTATGTACTGCTGAGTGTCTCTATGTTACTGTATGTACTGCTGAGTGTCTATGTTACTGTATGTACTGCTTAGTATCTCTATGTTACTGTATGTACTACTGAGTATCTCTATGTTACTGTATGTACTGCTGAGTATCTCTATGTTACTGTATGTACTACTGAGTGTCTCTATGTTACTGTATGTACTGCTGAGTATCTCTATGTTACTGTATGTACTACTGAGTGTCTCTATGTTACTGTATGTACTGCTGAGTATCTCTATGTTACTGTATGTACTGCTGAGTATATCTATGTTACTGTATGTACTGCTGAGTATCTCTATGTTACTCTATGTACTACTGAGTGTCTCTATGTTACTGTATGTACTGCTGAGTATCTCTGTGTTACTGTATGTACTACTGAGTGTCTCTATGTTACTGTATGTACTGCTGAGTGTAAAAGTGTTAAATAAGCATCTGAATCCAAACACTAGTGAAAGGATGATGAAACCTTCTCTCTCACGTCGCTCTCAGTGTGAGATGTGAGAGATATGAGTGTAATAATTCTACTTGTCGTTTTAAACGTGTCTCCTGCAAGGCCCTCGTGCACTTTGATGGCTCTTCCTGGCCTTTTAAAGTTAACAGCTCTTCTTAATTGCCTAATCAAAGTGTGATTTTAATTGGAAAATTTAAAAATGGAAAGAAAGCTGTTGGTAATATATGCCATGAAATTTTGATTGTGGCCTTTGGAGGTGGTGTTTGCAGATTTTTATTAATCACAGATAAGTCTTTAATACGGTTTTAGAAACGAGAATAAAACCGCAATTAGCCGAGTCTGCACTGAACATTCAGCACTGAGCAGAAGTCTGAGACACTTGGCGACCAGGATATCTATCAGTGGTGCGGCAGTGAGTGTAAGCCGCCTCGAGCGCCTGAAGGCATCTCAGGTGGCCATCGGCATCTGCGACTAACGGAAGGGCCAGGCTGCAGATGCTGGAGGACGGCTCTGAGCCACAGGGCATCACTGACGTAAGGCTTTATTAAACACAGGGCAGCAAAACAAAACAACACATAAGAAAAACAACACATATTAAACTAGAGGCCGGGTCACATGACACATCACAACACACAATGAGTCACAGTGTTCATTTGTTTTCTGATGTTTGACACAGTGACACACATGCAAATCTAATTAAACAGAACTAATTACTTACTCTCCCCGTATAATCAGACATGCAACCAGCTCATTTAAAGCAAATCTGAAGGACGGCCCAGATTGATGGTGCCCTCAGGAAGGCACTCGGATCTGAACTTTGGTTGCAGCTATATAGAAATATTGAATTGATAGCTGGTGCACAGAAACTTAATTACCTGGTTTATACACACTGAGAGAACTGAACATAATAGCAAGTCAAGTTCACACAGATACACATGTAATCCCACCTTCATACACATATATATATACATTATTACATTTGAAAAGCTATTAATTCCAGAGATAAAGTTTTGATTTACTCAGTAAACACTTTATTATTAAATATTAATCAGTATTAATAGAGTAAGCAGAGCTTTTCCATAAATCTGTGTGTTTATTTAACCCTTTCCAAGCTTCTCCTAAACAACCCAGTATTATTTAAAGTTCTCATCTAATACCTGCTTTGACTGCTCAGTACTTCATTAAGCTAAATCAAGGTTTGCTGCTGAAGGAACTGAATACATTCATACAATGTCTGGGGCGTCCAGGAGAAATCTGGAACCTAACTTTGTTCTTCAAACTGGATCAAGATCTGATCTACTTCTCTCACAATAACATATTCATGTTACTTTGTATTGTATGTCTGATTATTTACATACTGATCTGCTGTTCTTACTGGTGAACATACATATCAGCTCAGGCTTTTGGGTTGTCTTCATATAAAGAGCTCTATAGGAGGAATACAGTGTTGCCAGGTTTTACTATATTACATCATCATAAATAGCTAAATGACCACCAGTAATTTGAATACAATGAGATTTTATTCACGGATATTTTGTTGGTTCTATTCATCGTGCAAAGTGATGGTGGTGTTTTTAGAAAGGTGTGAGAAGGAGAACATCTCACTCCTCTCACAGTGTGCTAATTCTCTCTGTAGGCAACAGAGAGGCAACACAGCGTTTTAAGGCCTCTGTGTTTTCCAGCCTGATCGTAAATGTCATAAAAAAAGAAAATGCATGAGTAACTGTCACAAGCAGCTAATGGATCCAGTCTGACCGCGTTAATGCTAACCTGATCAGCATCTGCATGACAGAACTCTTCCGCTTGCTTAAGTCCTGGTATTGTCCTTCGAGGACCCTCACTGTCAAATATCAACCCTCTCAGGACCCCCACTGTGCTTAAGCTCCATAATGCCCCTCTTTCAGCTCACTGAAACAAAGAGAAGATGCTGTGTAGATTCTAAACATTCAATTTATATCACATTTTTATGATGAATTGAATTTAATGCAATGTTATGTGTGCACACCACCGTACTCACCATTACACCACCGTACTCACCATTACACCACCGTACTCACCATTACACCACCGTCCTAACCCCTACACCACCGTCCTAACTACTACACCACCATACTAACCACTACACCACCATACTAACCACTACACCACCGTACTGACCACTACACCACCGTACTGACCACTACACCACCGTACTAACCACTACACAACCATACTAACCACTACACCACCGTCCTAACCACTACACCACCGTACTAACCACTACACCACCGTACTAACCACTACACCACCATACTAACCACTACACCACCGTACTGACCACTACACCACCGTACTGACCACTACACCACCGTACTAACCACTACACCACCGTACTCACCATTACACCACCGTACTCACCCCTACACCACCGTCCTAACCACTACACCACCGTACTAACCACTACACCACCATACTAACCACTACACCACCGTACTAACCACTACACCACCTTACTAACCACTACACCACCGTACTGACCACTACACCACCATACTGACCACTACACCACCATACTGACCACTACACCACCGTACTAACCACTACACCACCGTACTAACCACTACACCACCATATTAACCACTACACCACCATACTAACCACTACACCACCGTACTAACCACTACACCACCATACTAACCACTACACCACCGTACTAACCACTACACCACCATACTGACCACTACACCACCTTACTAACCACTACACCACCATACTAACCACTACACCACCGTCCTAACCACTACACCACCGTACTAACCACTACACCACCATACTAACCACTACACCACCATACTAACTACTACACCACCATACTAACCACTACACCACCGTCCCAACCACTACACCACCGTACTAACCACTACACCACCTTGCTAACCACTACACCACCGTACTGACCACTACACCACCATACTAACCACTACACCACCATACTAACCACTACACCACCATACTGACCACTACACCACCATACTAACCACTACACCACCTTACTAACTACTACACCACCATACTAACCACTACACCACCATACTGACCACTACACCACCTTACTAACCACTACACCACCGTCCTAACCACTACACCACCGTACTAACCACTACACCACCATACTAACCACTACACCACCATACTAACTACTACACCACCATACTAACCACTACACCACCGTCCCAACCACTACACCACCGTACTAACCACTACACCACCTTGCTAACCACTACACCACCGTACTGACCACTACACCACCATACTAACCACTACACCACCATACTAACCACTACACCACCATACTGACCACTACACCACCATACTAACCACTACACCACCTTACTAACTACTACACCACCATACTAACCACTACACCACCATACTGACCACTACACCACCTTACTAACCACTACACCACCATACTAACCACTACACCACCTTACTAACCACTACACCACCTTACTAACCACTACACCACCTTACTAACCACTACACTACTGTGTTGACCACTACACCACTGTGCTAACCACCATCAGTTTATTTCATTATTTAATGTTTTTTAATTCTTATTTATTTACTTTATGAACAAAAACAGTGTTTGTAAATTTGTTCCTGGCGGCAAATGTTTACAAACATCAACAGTTCCACAGTGCAACTCCATAGTGAACACATAAGGGTTCATTCTGAGACCGTGTTGTGTGTTAGAAGAGCAGCAATACAAAAATTATTGTTATTGTTAAGGTAAATAATAAACTGAAATCAAGATTTGTGAAGATTTGAAAACAAGTAAACTGAGGAATTCATGGAGGCCCAAATGATGAAATTAATTTGTTATAAATATATAAAGAATAAAATCTCAGGTCACGTTGGAGCCAGGTTGTACATCAAAGGGTTATTAGAAAGCTATAAATGCAGTCCTGCCTCTTCTCAGACTGGAGGTCAACCCGGGATGTTTCTGCTGGGGTTGAGCACGTGGGAGTGGGTGGTGGGCTTATCCGAGGAATTTTCTCCTCGCCGTCGATGAAGTGTGTAAAATATGCATTTAGATAATGCTCGGCGTGTGAAGTGGGTCACTGCTTTTCACGCCTGGCCCGGGTCGGCCTATCACTGAGCTTGGGAGTCCTGCCATGGTAACTGCCATGGTAACCAATGCTCCTCCATGCCTGCCCACTTTCTTCCTTTATCTGATGCAGCCTGGATCTCGTTCGAGGAGGAGAGTACTGAAGCAGAAACCTCACCTGTGTTTCTTATACAGAGATACAACAGAGATACAACAAGATAGACCCTCTCGGTGTGTGTGTGTGTGTGTGTGTGTGTGGTGGGGGGGTGATGGGGGAGTTTAGAGTCTTCTTGTCTGCCCTCAGAAGGTGCAAGTGTCTTTGTTAGCATGTATAATAAACATGTTTATATGGCCATTCTTCAGGATCTATTTCGGAAAGTCTCGCCCCGACAATAGAGCTCATGGCTCGAGTCAATATTATACAATTTTCTTGTATTTTATGTTTCCTTTGAGGTCCATTTATAACATTCTTTGTAGTTTTAGGCCCCCAAACTGATCATAATTCATTCTTACGTGACCATTTTCCAATCTCCATTTCTCCTTTTAAACAGGTTGTGCCTTTAACCGTTTGATGTACAAGCCAAGTAAACCCCATCTAATGCACACCATGGTTAAACTCTTCCTGTATTCATTTCCTATGTTACTGTACGTACTGCTGAGTGTCTCTATAATACTGTATGTACTGCTGAGTGTCTCTATGTTACTGTATGTACTGCTGAGTGTCTCTATAATACTGTATGTACTGCTGAGTGTCTCTATGTTACTGTATGTACTGCTGAGTGTCTCTATAATACTGTATGTACTGCTGAGTATCTCTATGTTACTGTATGTACTTCTGAGTATCTCTGTGTTACTGTATGTACTGCTGAGTGTCTCGATGTTACTGTATGTACTGCTGAGTGTCTATGTTACTGTATGTACTATTGAGTGTCTCTATGTTACTGTATGTACTGCTGAGTGTCTCTATGTTACTGTATGTACTGCTGAGTGTCTATATTACTGTATGTACTGCTGAGTATCTCTATGTTACTGTATGTACTGCTGAGTATCTCTATGTTACTGTATGTACTGTTGAGTGTCTCTATGTTACTGTATGTACTGCTGAGTATCTATGTTACTGTATGTACTGCTGAGTGTCTCTATGTTACTCTATGTACTGCTGAGTATCTCTATGTTACTGTATGTACTGCTGAGTATCTCTATGTTACTGTATGTACTGTTGAGTGTCTCTATGTTACTGTATGTACTGCTGAGTGTCTCTATGTTACTTTATGTACTGCTGAGTATCTCTATGTTACTGTATGTACTGCTGAGTATCTATGTTACTGTATGTACTGCTGAGTATCTCTATGTTACTGTATGTACTGTTGAGTGTCTCTATGTTACTGTATGTACTGCTGAGTGTCTCTATGTTACTGTATGTACTGCTGAGTGTCTATGTTACTGTATGTACTGTTGAGTGTCTCTATGTTACTGTATGTACTGCGGAGTGTCTCTATGTTACTGTATGTACTGCTGAGTGTCTATATTACTGTATGTACTGCTGAGTATCTCTATGTTACTGTATGTACTGTTGAGTGTCTCTATGTTACTGTATGTACTGCTGAGTATCTATGTTACTGTATGTACTGCTGGGTGTCTCTATGTTACTCTATGTACTGCTGAGTATCTCTATGTTACTGTATGTACTGCTGATTATCTCTATGTTACTGTATGTACTGTTGAGTGTCTCTATGTTACTGTATGTACTGCTGAGTGTCTCTATGTTACTCTATGTACTGCTGAGTATCTCTATGTTACTGTATGTACTGCTGAGTATCTATGTTACTGTATGTACTGCTGAGTATCTCTATGTTACTGTATGTACTGTTGAGTGTCTCTATGTTACTGTATGTACTGCTGAGTGTCTCTATGTTACTGTATGTACTGCTGAGTGTCTATATTACTGTATGTACTGCTGAGTATCTCTATGTTACTGTATGTACTGCTGAGTATCTCTATGTTACTGTATGTACTGTTGAGTGTCTCTATGTTACTGTATGTACTGCTGAGTATCTATGTTACTCTATGTACTGCTGAGTATCTCTATGTTACTGTATGTACTGCTGAGTATCTCTATGTTACTGTATGTACTGCTGAGTATCTATGTTACTGTATGTACTGCTGAGTATCTCTATGTTACTGTATGTACTGTTGAGTGTCTCTATGTTACTGTATGTACTGCTGAGTATCTATGTTACTGTATGTACTGCTGAGTGTCTATGTTACGGTATGTACTGCTGGGTATCTCTATGTTACTGTATGTACTGCTGAGTATCTCTATGTTACTGTATGTACTGCTGAGTGTCTCTATGTTACTGTATGTACTGCTGAGTATCTATGTTACTGTATGTACTGCTGAGTGTCTATGTTACTGTATGTACTGTTGAGTGTCTCTCTGTTACTGTATGTACTGCTGAGTGTCTATGTTACTGTATGTACTGCTGAGTGTCTCTATGTTACTGTATGTACTGTTGAGTATCTATGTTACTGTATGTACTGCTGAGTATCTCTATGTTACTGTATGTACTGTTGAGTGTCTCTATGTTACTGTATGTACTGCTGAGTATCTATGTTACTGTATGTACTGTTGAGTATCTCTATGTTACTGTATGTACTGCTGAGTATCTCTATGTCACTGTATGTACTGTTGAGTGTCTCTATGTTACTGTATGTACTGCTGAGTATCTCTATGTTACTGTATGTACTGTTGAGTGTCTCTATGTTACTGTATGTACTGCTGAGTGTCTCTATGTTACTGTATGTACTGCTGAGTGTCTATGTTACTGTATGTACTGTTGAGTGTCTCTATGTTACTGTATGTACTTGCGGAGTGTCTCTATGTTACTGTATGTACTGCTGAGTGTCTATATTACTGTATGTACTGCTGAGTATCTCTATGTTACTGTATGTACTGCTGAGTATCTCTATGTTACTGTATGTACTGTTGAGTGTCTCTATGTTACTGTATGTACTGCTGAGTATCTATGTTACTGTATGTACTGCTGGGTGTCTCTATGTTACTCTATGTACTGCTGAGTATCTCTATGTTACTGTATGTACTGCTGATTATCTCTATGTTACTGTATGTACTGTTGAGTGTCTCTATGTTACTGTATGTACTGCTGAGTGTCTCTATGTTACTCTATGTACTGCTGAGTATCTCTATGTTACTGTATGTACTGCTGAGTATCTATGTTACTGTATGTACTGCTGAGTATCTCTATGTTACTGTATGTACTGTTGAGTGTCTCTATGTTACTGTATGTACTGCTGAGTGTCTCTATGTTACTGTATGTACTGCTGAGTGTCTATATTACTGTATGTACTGCTGAGTATCTCTATGTTACTGTATGTACTGCTGAGTATCTCTATGTTACTGTATGTACTGTTGAGTGTCTCTATGTTACTGTATGTACTGCTGAGTATCTATGTTACTCTATGTACTGCTGAGTATCTCTATGTTACTGTATGTACTGCTGAGTATCTCTATGTTACTGTATGTACTGCTGAGTATCTATGTTACTGTATGTACTGCTGAGTATCTCTATGTTACTGTATGTACTGTTGAGTGTCTCTATGTTACTGTATGTACTGCTGAGTATCTATGTTACTGTATGTACTGCTGAGTGTCTATGTTACGGTATGTACTGCTGGGTATCTCTATGTTACTGTATGTACTGCTGAGTATCTCTATGTTACTGTATGTACTGCTGAGTGTCTCTATGTTACTGTATGTACTGCTGAGTATCTATGTTACTGTATGTACTGCTGAGTGTCTATGTTACTGTATGTACTGTTGAGTGTCTCTATGTTACTGTATGTACTGCTGAGTGTCTATGTTACTGTATGTACTGCTGAGTGTCTCTATGTTACTGTATGTACTGTTGAGTATCTATGTTACTGTATGTACTGCTGAGTATCTCTATGTTACTGTATGTACTGTTGAGTGTCTCTATGTTACTGTATGTACTGCTGAGTATCTATGTTACTGTATGTACTGTTGAGTATCTCTATGTTACTGTATGTACTGCTGAGTATCTCTATGTCACTGTATGTACTGTTGAGTGTCTCTATGTTACTGTATGTACTGCTGAGTATCTATGTTACTCTATGTACTGCTGAGTATCTCTATGTTACTGTATGTACTGCTGAGTATCTCTATGTTACTGTATGTACTGTTGAGTGTCTCTATGTTACTGTATGTACTGTTGAGTGTCTCTATGTTACTGTATGTACTGCTGAGTATCTCTATGTTACTGTATGTACTGTTGAGTGTCTCTATGTTACTGTATGTACTGCTGAGTATCTATGTTACTGTATGTACTGCTGAGTATCTCTATGTTACTGTATGTACTGCTGAGTATCTCTATGTCACTGTATGTACTGTTGAGTGTCTCTATGTTACTGTATGTACTGCTGATTATCTATGTTACTCTATGTACTGCTGAGTATCTCTATGTTACTGTATGTACTGCTGAGTATCTCTATGTTACTGTATGTACTGTTGAGTGTCTCTATGTTACTGTATGTACTGCTGAGTGTCTCTATGTTACTCTATGTACTGCTGAGTATCTCTATGTTACTGTATGTACTGCTGAGTATCTCTATGTTACTGTATGTACTGCTGAGTATCTATGTTACTGTATGTACTGCTGAGTATCTCTATGTTACTGTATGTACTGTTGAGTGTCTCTATGTTACTGTATGTACTGCTGAGTATCTATGTTACTGTATGTACTGCTGAGTGTCTATGTTACGGTATGTACTGCTGGGTATCTCTATGTTACTGTATGTACTGCTGAGTATCTCTATGTTACTGTATGTACTGCTGAGTGTCTCTATGTTACTGTATGTACTGCTGAGTATCTATGTTACTGTATGTACTGCTGAGTGTCTATGTTACTGTATGTACTGTTGAGTGTCTCTATGTTACTGTATGTACTGCTGAGTGTCTATGTTACTGTATGTACTGCTGAGTGTCTCTATGTTACTGTATGTACTGCTGAGTATCTATGTTACTGTATGTACTGCTGAGTATCTCTATGTTACTGTATGTACTGCTGAGTGTCTATATTACTGTATGTACTGCTGAGTGTCTATGTTACTGTATGTACTACTGAGTATCTCTATGTTACTGTATGTACTGCTGAGTGTCTATGTTACTGTATGTACTGCTGAGTGTCTCTTTGGTTAATATATCAATCTAATTTTGATCTCAAATCATTATTTATGTTTTAATTTATTTACTTCATGAACCAAAAATGTGTTTGTAAATATTTTCCTGATGCCAAATGTCTACACGCCAACAGTTCCTATCAAACTCCATAGTGAACACATAAGGGTTCATTCTTAGCCGTTTTGTGTTAGAAGAGCAGCGGGTAATATTTTAATTAGACCTTATTTATACCTAACTAATAGCTTAGTTATAACTTAATTATATGTATGTAATACTTGAGTTATACATGAGTAATCAGTTAAGTTGATTTTTCAGTACAAAAGTAATAAGGTTTACAATCCTCAATGTTTCACACTGATTGTCAGCAATTGTGAGACTTCAAAACAATGATCTAACTATTTACAATGTGGCCATGATAGACCTGGATGCAGCCTCATGCTCTCTCATGCTCTTAAAATACAGGGGTGTGGCTAATATCAGGCTCTGCCTATGTTCTAAAACTCTGTGTGTCAGTGATCGTAATCTTTTTTTTTTGGTTATTGTTAATGAAAATGTATTGCTTTTAATTTTACAACACCACAAAATAACACCACAGTTAACACAACACACAGACTAAAAACAAAACAAACAAACAAAGAAGATGGTGATGTGCTACAATAATATTCACAAACAGACCACATTAGAATAAAATCGAGAAAAAATTAGGATATTATATTACTCTGAATCTACAGGGCCTACAAAACCAATGCAATATCATTTGACCAGTTCTGAATTGTGTCAGCCCCCAACAGAACCAGAGTTACGTCTATTACACTTTCAAGTGTATTAATGATGTAATGCATATTTACATAGAGAAAAAAAATATTGCACCATATCACATCCCAGTCTGGAATTATATAAAGAGCACTAAGCACCAGTCAAAAACCATCATAATAATCTTTTAACATCACCTGACGTACACATTCACAGCCGGGGGCCAATTTAGCACCTCCAACTGGACTGACGGCTTGTGCTTGGACTGTGGGAGGACACCAGAGCACCTGGATGAAGAAACCCACGCGAATATGGGGAGGAAACTTCTATACATCTAGAACTTCATAATAAAGTCTCTACAAGTTTTAAATGTGTCTTCAACGTTGTCTTTTAGTTCTCTGAGTTTAAATAGATCCCAACATGATTCTACTACCTAACTAAGACATTTATATTGATTTGTTTTTAATTCAACAGCATGATACATATGCCATCGCGGTCCTATCAAAACACTGTCAAATATCTCTGTTATTTTTGTATTCCTTTAGAAAACATCTGCTATCTGCACACAGTGTGAACATTTCACGACGAATGGACTAATAAAAACAGGCCAGAATGGCTTTGGATAAAAATATTAATAAAAATTAATATACATTAAAGCGACAACGACAAATATAGAGAAATTTACACTCCCACACATTCACAATCACACTTACGCCTGATTAAAGTGTTTTTTCCTTTCTATACAAGTTACTGTATACAGAGGTTGAACTGATATACTACTATGAATATACAACTGGCACAATCTGTAATGCTAGATGAAAGTACCCATGAAGATGAAGACGGCCGTGTCCAGGACATATACACTGTTGACTAACATTAGTATTCCTACTTTTGATGCCGGCTGTGTGTAGGTGACAACGTTCTGGTCTGGGGAATGTTTTGATTTGGGTCTGAATCCATCCTTGCAGATCACGTTCACCATACATGTTGATGGTCTTCTCTGGGGTGGATGTGATCTTCCAGTAAGACAATGAAACATGTCCCATGGCTAGAAATGTCCCACACTGGTTGGAAGAGCTGACCAAGACTTCCCAGTACTACCCTGGACTTGAACCCAACTGAGCATCTGTGGGCCCCTGAAACATTCTTGAGCTCTTCACATGCAATGTTAAGATTTCACATAGAGTTCTACATGAACTGAAAATGAGCTTGGGTCATGAAAGGGTTAACCAAATGCGTGAGAAGTGACATGTTGACTGAGGAGCAGTTTCTCCAGAGCTTCGTGTCAATAAGCAGCACGTCCCACGGCTAGAAATGTCCCACACTGGTTGGAAGAGCTGACCAAGACTTCCAAGTACTACTCCAGACTTGAACCCAACTGAGCATCTATGGGACCACCTGGATGGTGGTGTTGGCTCTATGGATCCTCCTCTACGCTCCCTCCAGCAGCTGTGGGATGCACTGCAGTCAGCATGATACCTCCAGATACCTGTGACCACCTACCAGGACCTTATTGAGTCTCCCAGTCCGTCTAGCTTGTGTCTGTGTTGGGGATACATACACCACCATGCAAACCTCAGTGAAACGAATAAGCACCACTCCTAATGGCTCTCCCCAGGTCGTACAATACCTCCACAGTGGTGATGGAGTGATGAATACACACTTGACCCTGTCTCATTAGCCTTTAACTGAAAGGAAATTGCAGCTGCCTCGGAGTGATCCACTCCTGATGCCGACTCAGTGTTATTCACGCTTATCACTAAAGATGGCCTCCTTCATCTTATACAGTAATGTTGGTTTGCACTCAATTTGCCTCCTCAATTGCTGGGGCACTTAACCACTCCAAAAGTAATTACAGTATAGGGGGCGCTGATTAGATTTTTTTTTTTTTTTTTTTTTTTGGTCTCTGATTTCTAGGTTAGACACGATTTGGACCATTGAGCATTGTGGAGCTAATGATGCCTCTAATTAATTCATTACACAAAGAGAGGGCTGTGAAAAAACCCAGCACAAACACAGACCTTGGGGAATTGGAACTGTGGGAGCAATACTGGGACCAAGGCTGAAACACGGGCAAAGGTCAGGGGAATCACCCTGGGGAGGGTGACGGAGCAGCAGTGTGGTGTAGTAGTGAAGGGCAGAGGAGTGAACCTGATAAGGGGCCAGAGAGATTCAGTTTCCTCACCACACCACGTCTACAGCAGGTCAAAGCCAGAGAGCAATCAGGAAAAGAACCCAGTCAGCAGCCTGGAGCTCCTCATCACAGTCGGTCACTACAGAGAAAGAGAGAGAGAGAGCGAGAGCGAGAGAGAGAGAGATGAGACGTGACATGAATCCCAGATGAAGCCCAGCTGGATGGTGGTTGAGAAAAGCAGAGCTGCAACTAAAAGTCATTTCTTATCGCCCTGAATTATTTCCTATCCTACTGGTATCCATGATGGGTCCCTCCTTAGGAGTCTTGGCGCCTCTCGGTGATTCATCCTCCAGCTTTAAGGTGCTAGTAGGTGATGATGATTAGGGGGCTGCACCCACATTCCCATCCAAGTTTCTTTAAGTCATTCGAGAGTCATTCGAGAGTCATTCGAGAGTCATTCGAGTCCCCGTAGTATGTCCTATTATGGATGTATCCATGTAAGTTGCAGCGTTCTGGTCTGGGGAATGTTTTCAGGATATTCTCTGGACCCACCCATCATTTCAATCAACCTTGAAACCTTCAAAAGAAATGTAAGAGAAAAAAATATTTATATAATAATAATAAAATAATAATAATAATAAAAATTTAATTAAATAACATTAAAATAAAATAATAATAATAAAATAAGATAAAATAATAATACAGAACTAATTAAATCAAATAAAATAATGAAAGAAATAAAATAATAAAGAAAAATAAAACAAGACAAAAAAAAGAAGAATAAGTAAGTTTAAAAAGTTTAAAATGATTGAGTGACACCAGCGAGCTGAGTTTTAGTATTTCCTGTAGTAGATCTGGGTCTGAATCCATCCTTGCAGATCACGTACACCATACATGCTGATGGTCTTCTCTGGGGTGAATGGGATCTTCCAGTAAGACAATGAGACACGCCACACGGCTAGAAATGTCCCACACTGGTTGGAAGAGCTGACCAACACTTCCAAGTACTACCTTGGACCCCTAATTCTTCGGATCTGAACCTAACTGAGCATCTGTGGGACCACCTGGATGGTGGTGTTGTCTCTATGGATCCTCCTCCACGCTCCCTCCAGCAGCTGTGGGATGCACTGCAGTCAGCATGATACCTCCAGATACCTGTGACCACCTACCAGGACCTTACTGAGTCTCCCAGTCCATCTAGCTGCTGTTAGCTGGTCATAATAATGTGACTTCACTGTGACTCTTCACTGCTTGTAAGCTATCTTTAGGCCCAAAGCATCAGAAACTTCAAGCTAGGCAGACTTGGTTTTGCACCTTGTTGACAGAGCGATGCATAAGTCAGCACAAGCCATAACCTGACACCTGATTCACACGTTACCTGTGCGTTGCGTGAGCATTGCAGCACTGTAGCGGATACAGCTGGCCTTTCAGACATACAGCATTGGGGCTGCGGTGCGGCGAGTATGTTCTACAGACCCTCCTTTTTCCAGATACATAATCAATCAAATCACTAAATAAAAAAAAATCATAAACGTTCAAGCATGGTGCATTCGTTTACCTTCACAGCATTCTGACCCCTGATTGGGTAATAGTTTCAAGCCTGGTGCACCAGCCAGGAAACGTGTCTGCAACATTGAATGTTGTTGGATATTGTTAATGAATTAGAAATAAACAGTGAAATTCAGGGAAATAAGCCATAAAACTAATTTTCAAACTTCATCTTCTGGTCAATAAACACATCCTGGAGAATGCAACTGGTAACTTTAAAGCCAGTTAATAAAAATCAGAGTTGTAGTACAGATTCCACCAAAGTCCATCTCAAATTTTTGTGACCTGTAGAAGTGCTCGAGACTGGAGTGGATTTTTCTGGATAATAAAAGAAGTTCTAGTATATGTCCCCAGTTTTATTGAGCCATAATAAAAAAGATATTCTGTTTAAAAATTAAATAAGAGTCTGATTTTTACATTTCAGTACTTTTCAGAACTAACATACTGAAACTTCTACTTCAGTATTTCTTACTAGATCACTAGTACATTTACTTAAGAATTGCTCTGCCCCCTAGTGTGTGTGTGTGTGTGTGTGTGTCTGTGTGTGTGTGTGTGTGTGTGTGTGTGTGTTTGTTTCACTGCCCCTAGTGTGTGTGTTCACTAATGTGTGCATGTATGCAGAAAACACTTACACACACACGCTAGTAAACACACACACTAGGGGCAGTGAAACACACACATACACACACACTAGTAAACACACACACTAGGGGTAGTGAAACACCCACATACACACTCACTTGTGAACAAACACACACGCTAGGGGTAGTGAAACACCCACATATACACACACACTTGTGAACATACACACACACTAGCGGGGCAGTGAAACACCCACATACATGCACACATTAGTGAACACACACACTAGGGGGCAGTAAACACTCACACATACACACTAGTAAATACACACACTAGGGGTAGTGAAACACCCATATACACACACACTGGTGAACATACACACATACTAGGAGCAGTAAAACACACACACACACTAGTGAACACACACACTAGACGCAGTGAAACACACCAATATACACAAACTAGGGGGCAGCGAGCACACTTGCCTATAGTAGTGAGCAGCCCTATCCAGGATACCAGGGGAGCATTTGGGGGTTTGGTGTCTCGTGTACAGTCGTGTACCTCCCAGTCACAAGGCTGGTTCGCTAACATCCAGCACACGACTACCGCTACAGTACCTTTTCACTGGAACACAATTTGTTTAATGTTTAATTGATTTCTCTCACTGTCTGCAGATTTGTGAACCTTGGAAACTTCAGCCAATAGAAAACAGGAGGCGGAGCTGTGGAGTCTTCCTTCTGAAGATAATAGCTAGTACTGGTCCTAACTTCACAGACTCAGCTGCTTAGGGGTCCGCAGCCGCAACACTGCCAACCACATTAGACCCAACTCAGCTCGAAGAAAAAGCAAGAAGCACGGCGCCCTGAGACCGACCCCTGGATCCGGAACGCTGAGAAGGTCATATGTAATTTGAATTGTAACTTATTAGAACCTCGAACGAGCATCCAATTATCAGCAGGACATAATTAGTCTGTTATTAATGTATATCATTTAGATAGAGTGTAATTAACTGGCCTTTAATTCTGCAGTGCATCATCAGCTAGATGCAAAACCCCACCACAAGAAAATCCTGCTTACTGACACAAAGGCTCTGGAGGAACTGCTCCTCAGTCAACATGTCACTTCTCGCTCACTCGGTTAACCATTTCATGGTCCAAGCTCATTTTCAATTCATGCCTAACTCTGTGTGTAAACTTCACATTGCGCGGCCCCACAGATGCTCAGTTGGGTTCAAGTCTGGAGAATCAGGGGTCCAGGGTAGAACTTGGAAGTCTTGTTCAGCTCTTCCAACCAATGTGGGATATTTCTAGTCGTGTTGTGTCTCGTTGTCTTGCTGGAAGATCCCATCCACCCCAGAGAAGACCATCAGCATGTATGGTGTACGTGATCTGTAAGGATGGATTCAGACCCACATCGGTTGAGAGTGTCTTCCACATGGATGATTTGGTCACCAAAACCAATCCCAGTGTCAGTAAACCCACTCAAGCACGGGGACAACACAACACCAGCATGCTAACCACTACACCACCGTACTAACCACAACACCACCGTACTAACCACTACATCACCGCACTAACCACTACATCACCGCACTAACCACTACACCACCGTACTAACCACTACACCACCATACTGACCACTACACCACCTTACTGACCACTACACCACCATACTAACCACTACACCACCGTACTAACCACTACACCACCGTACTAACCACAACACCACCGTACTAACCACTACATCACCGCACTAACCACTACATCACCGCACTAACCACTACACCACCGTACTGACCACTACACCACCATACTGACCACTACACCACCTTACTAACCACTACACCACCATACTAACCACTACACCACCGTACTAACCACTACAACACCATACTAACCACTACACCACCGTACTAACCACTACACCACCATACTAACCACTACACCACCGTACTAACCACTACAACACCATACTAACCACTACACCACCGTACTAACCACTACACCACCATACTAACCACTACACCACCGTACTAACCACTACAACACCATACTAACCACTACACCACCGTACTAACCACTACACCACCGTACTAACCACTACACCACCATACTAACCACAACACCACCTTACTAACCACTACACCACCATACTAACCACTACACCACCGTACTAACCACTACACCACCATACTAACCACTACACCACCGTACTAACCACTACACCACCATACTAACCACTACATCACCGTACTAACCACTACACCACCATACTAACCACTACACCACCGTACTAACCACTACACCACCATACTAACCACTACACCACCGTACTAACCACTACACCACCATACTAACCACTACATCACCGTACTAACCACTACACCACTGTACTAACCACTACACCACCATACTAACCACTACACCACCATACTAACCACTACACCACCATACTAACCACTACACCACCAGACTAACCAGTACACCACCATACTAACCACTACACCACCATACTAACCACTACACCACCGTACTAACCACTACACCACCGTACTAACCACTACACCACCATACTAACCACTACATCACCGTACTAACCACTACACCACTGTACTAACCACTACACCACCATACTAACCACTACACCACCATACTAACCACTACACCACCATACTAACCACTACACCACCAGACTAACCAGTACACCACCATACTAACCACTACACCACCGTACTAACCACTACACCACCATACTAACCACTACACCACCGTACTAACCACTACGGATTTTATTCACAGGACGTAATGTAGCAGGTAAACAGCTCCCCTGCGTCACTTCACAGCTACATCAGACGAACCGTCAGACCTTCGTACTGCGCGAGTATTTAATCAGACATTGCCGCTGTTCCTGATTGGCTGCTGTTGTCCCCTGCTTTAGAAAAGTGGTGTCAGGTTCTGATACTCTAACACTCGCTCTGCTTTAGGTTAACACGGGCTGCTTCAAATAGCACGTCCTGTCTCACCTTCCTCCGACACCCATCATAGATGGATTGGGTTATTTCTGTCCGCTCTGGCCGCTTTGTGTCAACGCCAAGGTTTCAGAGAGACTATAATCACTCTCCACTCGCTGCTAACCCGCTCCTGATCCATCCCTATCTGTGGATCTACATAGCCCGGTGCTCTATTTCTTTCTTCCTTGCCTCTCTCTCTCTCTCTCTCTCTTTCCCCTTCCTCTGCTCTAAAGGTCCTGGAAAGTATGAAATGAACTCCTGCTGGTTGTTCCCCTCACTTGCCGGCGTCTTTACCTCATCACTCCCTCAAATGACATTTCCAGCCTCTCGGTACACCTGGGACGTCTCCTCCATCCATTCCGCTCTTGATTAGTGCCATGTTCTCTCTGCTCCAGCCGTGGCAGAAGCTGCTGTTTCTCTCCACACGTCTCAAATCTCTGGCTGAACTCTCCCCCCCTCCACCCCCCTTTGCACCGCTGAACAATCCTGCCTGCCTTTATCATCCATCTGTCATCTCTGCCTTCCGCTGACATCCTCTGCAGGATGTATCGGGCTATGGTGAAGCTTCTTCTTCTTCTTCTTCTTCTTCTTTTTCTTTTTTTTCCTCGTTTCTGGTTCCAGCTCTTCTATACAGTCGTAATTACTCTGCCCGCTGTCACTCCTGTCAGGCTGGAAGCTTTAAAAAAAAGTATAGGCTGTGTATACTGGCATAGGAGCAAGTGTTCTACATGAGTAGCGCATCATTGTAGAAGTTCACATTCAAAAAATCAGGCCCAGCTCCGGCAGCATCGCTGCGATTCCCCTCCTCAGATCGGATCTGTGGAACGTCATGATCTACCTGACACTGCATTAAACATCAGCGCCTCTTTCTCAAGGCTTCTAATCCTCCCCCTGCTGAAGTTGGGGGTGAGAGAGAGAGAGAGAGAGAGAGAGAGAGAGGAAGGCTTCGGAGAGCGATTATGCAGTCAAAAAGCTGGTTATGAAAGAAACAAGGTGCACCTCGAGTCTGAAATGGCATTGGCTCTATTGATTCCGAGGCCTTTGGGGAGCCAATTTTCCATCCTTCGGAAAGAAGCGCGCAGCATTTAATGCATGAGCCGTTCTCCGAGACCATCTCGGCAGTGTGAGGAGACCATCTCCAGCCAAAACAAAAGCCCTTTGTTGGCCTCGCGCTCTTTGAAAGGCAAGAAGTTATTGCGGGGAACATGCTGATAATTTAATGAATGAAGCCGAAGAGCCTGGGCCCGGCCCCCCGCCGAGCGCTGGCCTTTGGCTTTGTTCTGCCTGTGTTAGACACGACTGGGTGACGCGGAGCTGCTTTTTTGGCTCGGCCGAGCTCGCGCGGGATTCGGGAAAAGCTGTTTTTGTAGTCCAGGTGTTCCTCTGGAAGGAGGCCTGATGCATTTGTTTGGGATAAAATACCAACAATGACTTCTGGGCGCCTTGCAGCACAAACGCGTCTGCCGGAAACATCTGCTCACAGCGGCGGATCCAAATTGCCACCTTTACCTCAGGGACGCTCACCTGCACAATAAAAGAAGGGGACTAATGAGAGCAGGGTGGACAGCGGCTTTCTCTCTGGTGGGCCGTACAAGCTGACCAACAGCAGACCGACTTAGCCTAGGACTCGAACACACACTTCTGGATTTTGGAATCGTCTTTTTTTAATATTCCCTAAACAAACACTTGTGATCCATTAATAAAGGGCTTCTTGATGTTTCTACACAGTGGAGTCACATTATTATGACCAGCTAGATAAACTGGGAGACTCAGTAAGGTCCTGGTAGATGGTCACAGGTATCTGGAGGTATCATGCTGACTGCAGTGCATCCCACAACTGCTGGAGGGAGCGTGGAGGAGGATCCATAGAGCCAATACCACAATCCAGGTGGTCCCACAGATGCTCAATGCTTGGGTTCAAGTCTGGGGAATTAGAGGTCCAGGGTAGAACTTGGAAGCCTTGGTCAGCTCTTCCAACCAGTGTGGGACATTTCTAGCCGTGGGACGCGTCTCATTGTCTTGCTGGAAGATCCCATCCACCCCAGAGAAGACCATCAGCATGTATGGTGTACGTGATCTGCAAGGATGGATTCAGAGCCAGATCGGTTTAGAGTGTCTTTCACATGGATGAGTGGGTCACCAAAACATTCCCCAGACCAGAACACTGGCACCTACGTGCTGCTGATGTCCCGAGTTTATATCTAAACTGCTACTAAACTACTGAAGAGGACGTTGTACTCACTGTACATGCACTTAAATTATGGAATAATTTTCTCGACAGTGAAATATGAGGGGGTACATTTTGCTGTGCTCGAGAGTGTCTGAAGATGAGCACACTGTTATGGTCAAAGCTAGGACAGCCGAGATAACAGTGTGTCACTAACGGGCCTCATTTAACTACTTCAGCTGATTTTATCTTGTCCCAGAAACAATGTAAATATATTTCTCCAGGGCGGTCGTGGGAATAGTGTGAATGTGGGTATGTCTCTGCCCCTTAGAGTGTGTTCACTAGTGTGTGTGTGAATGTGGGTGTTTCACTGCCCCCTAGTGTATGTATTTGTGGGTATTTCTCTGTTCCCTAGTGTGTGTGTTCACTAATGTGTGTGCATATGTGGGGATTCCCCTGCCCCCTAGTGTGTGTTCACTAATGTGTGTGTATGTGGTGCTTCACTGCCCCCTAGTGTGTGTGTATGTGGGTGTTTCACTGTTCCCTAGTGTGTGTGTTCACTAATGTTTGTATGTGGGTGCTCCATTGCCCCCTAGTGTGTGTGCTCACTAATGTGTTTCTATGTTGGTCTGTTTTCCAGCCCCCTAGTGTGCGTGTTCACTAGTAGGTGTGTATGTGGGTATTTTCCTGCCCCCTAGTGTGTGAATATGTGTATGTCCCTGCCCCCTAGAGTGTGTTCACTAGTGTGTGTGCATATGTGGGTGTTTCACTGCCCCCTAGTGTATGCGTATGTGGGTGTTTCACTGGCCCCTAGCATGTGTGTTCACTAATGTGGGTGCATGTGGGTGCTTCACTGCCCCCTAGTGTGTGTGTATGTGGGTGCTTCACTGGCCCCTAATGTGTGTGTTCACTAATGTGTATATATGTGGGTGTTTCACTGCCCCCTAGTGTATGCGTATGTGGGTGTTTCACTGGCCCCTAGCATGTGTGTTCACTAATGTGGGTGCATGTGGGTGCTTCACTGCCCCCTAGTGTGTGTGTATGTGGGTGCTTCACTGGCCCCTAATGTGTGTGTTCACTAATGTGTATATATGTGGGTGCTTCACTGCCCCCTAGTGTGTGTATATGTGGGTGTTTCACTGGTCCCTAGTATGTGTGTTCACTAATGTGTGTGCATGTGGGTGCTTCACTGCCCCCTAGTGTGTGTGTATGTGGGTGCTTCACTGCCCCCTAGTGTGTGTATATGTGGGTGTTTCACTTGTCCCTAGTATGTGTGTTCACTAATGTGTGTGTATGTGGGTGCTTCACTGCCCCCTAGTGTGTGTATATGTGGGTGTTTCACTGGTCCCTAGTATGTGTGTTCACTAATGTGTGTGCATGTGGGTGCTTCACTGCCCCCTAGTGTGTGTATATGTGGGTGTTTCACTGGTCCCTAGTATGTGTGTTCACTAATGTGTGTGCATGTGGATGCTTCACTGCCCCCTAGTGTGTGTATATGTGGGTGCTTCACTGCCCCCTGATGTGTGTGTTCACTAACGTGTGTCTATGTGGGTCTTTTTTCCGGCCCCCTAGTGTGTGTACTGTATGTGGGTGTTTCCCAGCCCCCCCAGTGTGGGTGTGTGTTCACTATAGTTCTATAGTCAAAAGGAGAATCTCACTCTACTCTCATGTGCAGGTGTATCTCGCAGGCATATACGTGCTACAGGCCAGGCTTGCAACTTTTGGATATTTACAGACCACAGTTAGCAACCATATGCGAGACGCATGTGCAAAGGATATAAAAGATAAATAAAAGATAAAAGCATTTAACATGACGGTACTGCCACAGCTCACACTGATACAGCCTGTAATAATGCAGTAAGGACATAAGGTTTGCATGCAATGCATCATTGTCCTTGCACAATTGTAAATTCATCGAGTTATTGTGATACGAGAGGAGACACGGACGTCTCAAAGGAGCCACATACAATGTAGAAGTTATAAATACTCGCTCTCTCGCCGCTGAACTCTCTCGCTCATGTTAATTCCAAGCTGTCCAGCAAACTTTTGCTCCACTATCGACTAAATATTCAATCAATATTATGACAGCTTAGCTCACTCTGCTGAACCCTCATTACAGCTGGCTGCTCGCTGATATTTCATAAGATTATTCAGATGTTTTAACTTTCTTTGTAGCTGGCCTAAGTGAGCTCATGCAAGTTTACTTCTTGGTCCCTTGGGTTTAGGGTTTAAAAGCTGAGTAGAGATTGAATCCAACTTTATTAGCACAATTCATCAGCAGAATTTTCTGTAGTGACAGCAAGGATGACCAGATGTGTCCTGAAACCGATGCGAGGAGATCCAGTTAAAAAAGGACAATGAGAAAGAAACGGGAATTGAGCAATGACACAAATGCCACACAGATACTGGGAGAACATACACACTCCACACAGACACTGGGAGACCATACACACTCCACACAGACACTGGTAGACCATACAGACTCCACACAGACACTGGGAGACCATACACACTCCATACAGACACTGGGAGACCATACACACTCCACACAGACACTGGTAGACCATACACACTCCATACAGACACTGGGGGACCATACACACTCCATACAGACTCTGGGAGACCATACACACCCCACACAGACACTGAGAGACCATACACACTCCACACAGACACTGGGAGACCATACACACTCCACACAGACACTGGGAGACCATACACACCCCACACAGACACTGAGAGACCATACACACTCCACACAGACACTGGGAGACCATACACACTCCACACAGACACTGGGAGACCATACACACTCCACACAGACACTGGGAGACCATACACACTCCACACAGACACTGAGAGACCATACACACTCCACACAGACACTGAGAGACCATACAGACTCCACACAGACACTGAGAGACCATACACACTCCACACAGACACTGAGAGACCATACACACTCCACACAGACACTGGAAGACCATACACACTCCACACAGACACTGGGATACCATACACACTCCACACACTGGGAGGTCACACATTTCATACCTTGCTCCTGTGTCTGAACTTTGGAGGTGTTTCTAACAAGCACACATACAGAGACAGCTTTGAACATCTCTACATCGTGAGAGCACTGCGTAATAAAGGGACATACATAAAAGTTAAATATGTTTATTTTCTACTTCTACTTTCTGTGGTGATTTACAAATAACCATCGTGTGTCTGTTATACACACCTAAGCTCAGGGAGTTACAACCAAAATTCAGAGGTGAAATCTAGAACAGACTAATTGCTCAGAGAGGTTCCATGCCAACTGGGCTTCACAGACCGTGGAGGTCGTGAACTAAACAGATGGAGAAACACAGAGTTTCGTTGGATTTAGGCTGAATGCTGGACCTTTAGAGCTCTACTGGGGTGGAAGATGAGGGCATTTAAATGCACTTACTTTACTTTTGTTGAAGCGTCCGTCCAGCTCGACCCCTACCTGCCTGGGTTTCTCCTTCATTTTGTTAAAGCTGCTTTTAAATCTTTGCCACGTTACGTACCACTACACCACCATACTAACCACTACACCACCGTACTGACCACTACACCACCATACTAACCACTGCACCACCATACTGACCACTACACCACCATACTGACCACTACACCACCATAATAACCACTATACCACCATAATAACCACTACACCACCGTACTAACCACTACACCACCATAATAACCACTACACCACCGTACTGACCACTACACCACCATAATAACCACTACACCACCGTACTGACCACTACACCACCATACTAACCACTACACCACTGTACTGACCACTACACCACCATAATAACCACTACACCACCGTACTGACCACTACACCACCATAATAACCACTACACCACCGTACTGACCACTACACCACCATAATAACCACTACACCACCGTACTGACCACTACACCACCATAATAACCACTACACCACTGTACTGACCACTACACCACCATAATAACCACTACACCACTGTGCTGACCATTACACCAAGTGTCTCTTGGCATGTTGCATTCAACAACACATTCAGTGTCCACCACAGAGGTCTTCAAATCCATGAACCTTCAGGAGCCCTACTCAGATCACATACTCAGTCTGTGCTCACCAAGAAAGATACAAACCATCAGTTTAAGAGTTTTTTTCCTTTCAGCTCATCTCGAATAAAGAAATCTCAGCATGAACTCTTCTTCTCTCCACCTGTGTTTGAATGACACGCATGAATTTTGCAAAAAGGCCTGAAAAGTAATGATACATATATTTACGAACCGTCTTAATTACTGTCCTTGATGATGATTACTTCAATTACCTGTGTCCTTAAAGGCAAGTGGCACTGAAAAGAACAGTCGTTTTAACACGAGCAAACATAATTAATCTAGACATAACTCATCCGGATCGCTAAGAATGCGAAGCGGACAAAGTTAATTAATGCTCACTTATGAATTTTCATTGCCAATTTGTCAATGTAGCACCTTTGAGTGCCTAGAGATCATACCAACGAACCAGCACAGGATTATCCACATCTCTGAAGTATCTCAGCCATTTACTTATATATATATATATATATATATATATATATATATATATATATATATATATATATATATATATATATATATATATTTCTTTTCCATCAGTATATTAATGCTGCAGTTCTGAGCCCTAGCATGTAAACAACAGTGTTGTTAAAGGTATCTGCATAGCGACCTGATTGATGCTCAGGGCTTCTGAATAGAAAAAGCAATCTAATACATTTGGAATTAGGATCTATATCAAGCTCCTACTGTGCAGCGCTCAGAGAAGAATGTTGATGGTAGGGCTTGTTATTCGTTACTGCGAATTAAGCCTTAATGCACTGTTGTTGCTTTTCCATATCCCATTTTTAATGGACTCACTTTCATTTTTCAAGTCTCAGCAGTGGCCAGCATCTGAGAACAAGAGCTCCTGACCTGCTCTAGCTCTGAAACTTGATGGGCCACAGGTACTAAGCATTCACAGCCATGCTGAAGGCTTGAGGCAATGGAGAATAGCAGCAGCACTACTAAGCAGTGATTGGAAAGTTAAAGTAGGAAAGCAGTCATTCGAGAAGGGCGTACTGAGTATCTCTGTTACTGTATGTACTGCTGAGTGTCTCTATATTGCTGTATGTACTGCTGAGTGTCTCTATGTTACTGTATGTACTACTGAGTATCTCTATATTACTGTATGTACTGCTGAGTGTCTCTATGTTACTGTATGTACTGCTGAGTATCTCTATATTACTTTATGTACTGCTGAGTGTCTCTATGTTACTGTATGTACTACTGAGTATCTCTATATTACTTTATGTACTGCTGAGTGTCTCTATGTTACTGTATGTACTACTGAGTATCTCTATATTACTGTATGTACTGCTGAGTGTCTCTATGTTACTGTATGTACTGCTGAGTATCTCTATATTACTTTATGTACTGCTGAGTGTCTCTATGTTACTGTATGTACTACTGAGTATCTCCATATTACTGTATGTACTACTGAGTATCTGTATGTTACTGTATGTACTACTGAGTATCTCTATGTTACTGTATGTACTGCTGAGTGTCTATGTTACTGTATGTACTGCTGAGTATCTATGTTACTGTATGTACTGCTGAGTGTTTCTATGTTACTGTATGTGCTGCTGAGTGTCTATGTTACTGTATGTACTACTGAGTATCTCTATGTTACTGTATGTGCTGCTGAGTATCTATGTTACTGTATGTACTGCTGAGTGTTTCTATGTTACTGTATGTACTGCTGAGTATCTCTATGTTACTGTACGTACTGCTGAGTGTTTCTATGTTACTGTATGTACTACGGAGTATCTCTATGTTACTGTATGTACTGCTGAGTGTCTATGTTACTGTATGTACTACGGAGTATCTCTATGTTACTGTATGTACTGCGGAGTGTTTCTATGTTACTGTATGTACTGCTGAGTATCTATGTTACTGTATGTACTGCTGAGTGTTTCTATGTTACTGTATGTACTGCTGAGTATCTCTATGTTACTGTATGTGCTGCTGAGTGTCTATGTTACTGTATGTACTACGGAGTATCTCTATGTTACTGTATGTACTGCTGAGTATCTATGTTACTGTATGTACTGCTGAGTGTTTCTATGTTACTGTATGTACTGCTGAGTGTCTCTATGTTACTGTATGTACTGCTGAGTATCTATGTTACTGTATGCACTGCTGAGTATCTCTATGTTACTGTATGTACTGCTGAGTGTCTGTTACAGTATGTACTACTGAAAATCACATTCTACGACTGACCGAAGCGATGCTTCCTTGAAAATGAATGGGTTGTACACTGTGGTGCGCTGATGTGCTGACACAGTGTAAATGCAGCATCATTCTAACCAGAGAAGCTTGTGTTTTATTGGCTGCAAATCAAAAATCAATTATGCATCCATCTCAGTTAAATGTTTCATTATAATAATAACAATAAGAAGAAATTGTAACCTAATAAATACGGATAATATAAATGAACAATTTCTGCAGAGAACTGATATCTGCCATACTGGCTGCTTCCTGAACAACTGTAAACTTGGCCTTAATTGTAATTAGGAGAAGTTAATTAAGAGCTAATCTATAAATTAATTCACTATTAAAATAATGACTATTCAGCTCCAGTACAGTCTTCTTCCAGCTTTTGTTTGGTTTGTTTGGATCACTCAGCTCACTCTTACACCAGAACGGGTTTGAGAGCTTACATATGTCAAGCACTCATTATAAACAGTACATAAGCTCTTGAACTCTAAGTCCAGTGAAATACGTCCTTTTTATAGAGTATGGAAAACATTAAATATAGAAAATATCCAGAGACGTCGATGATGTAAATGACCTCTGAGACTCCACATGTAGGACAACTTCAAACTTCACTCAGATCCATGCAGCGTATTGATTTTAAAAACTACTGCTGTTAACTGAAATATGAATGTATGAAGTTGGGAATAAATAATGAGCGTTGGTTTCCTGACTGACGGAAAGCTGATAAAATCCTCCGGGAGGGGGGGGTTGGATATGAGTGCAGGTTATTTTTCACCTTTGAGGTTGATTTGCCAGCATCAGTACCAGCAGGAGCTTTGGTGTAGCAGCAGAAAGTAGCTTCATTAGGTGATTTACACTGAAAGATAAGACTCCCAGTGATGTACATGCTCTTTTTTCTATTTAGTTTTATTATTTTTAACTGATCGTCCATTAAAACAAGCAAGGAATGATGGGAAAAGTGTAGAGTCTATATCAGGGGTGTTTAATTAGTGTTCAGTAAGGTCCAGTTAGAGGAGATCTCCTCAGGCCAAGATCGGGACTGTCATAATTTCTAACGTGTGTTCTGATTCAGTGGTGTCTCCTGTTTACTGAAGTAGTCTAGTATCAGCATCTTATACCATCAACTACTGAAACACCAACACACCACACATACCGTTCAGTATATTTCAGTATATTTACTGTTTAAATGCTGAACTGAATACATGCTTTTTTCATCACTTTAAGTAAAAACAAGAGATACATTTGAAAAACTTTTTAAGTGTTTATTTATAATAAAAAAGAGAAATAAAAAGTTTAGTCTTGTTAACTGAGCTTCACATCTCAACAGTTTATCTCCCTCTCGTATTCCTCCACACTTTCTCTTGTTTAGTGAGAGAAGATAATGGAGGGATGGATATGAGATACGTGGCTGCTTTTTTTAAAACCTGTCATGTCTATTCTTGTTAATGTTTGTATTTTTATTTAATTTATTTACTTATTTAGTCAGGCCTGACAGGCAATAAAGGAGAGGAAAAAGAGAAGAGAGTAAAAAGAACAAAGAAGAAAGAAAGGAAGGAAAAAAGGAATAAATGAATAAATTATTATTATTATTATTATTATTATTATTATTAATAATAATAATAATAATAATAATAATAATAATAATAATAATAATAAACAACTAAATAAACAAATAAATGAAAGAAAAGAGAAAAAAGAAGATAAAAAAGAAAATATATATATATACATACATATATACATACATATACACATATTCACATATATATATACATATGCATATATACATATATCTGCTTTTAATTAGCTCCACGGTCTCAGAACATATGAGATGTTGGTTTGGAGCTTTTCTTTTTTAGAGCTTTTCTTATCTATGTAGATCACAGAGCAGAAACTACGAGGGGGAGGGGTCATTCTTAGCACTGTAGCGACACTGAGGTCGTGGTGTGTTAGTGTTGTGCTGGTATGAGTGGATCAGACACAGCAGTGCTGCTGCTGGAGTGTTTAAACACCTCAGTGTCACTGTTGGACTGAGAATAGTCCACCAACCAAAACTATCCAGACAGCAGTGTCCTGTGGGCGGCGTCCTGTGTCCACTGATGAAGAACTAGAGGAACACAAACTGTACAGCAGCAAATGAGCTACTGTCTCTGACTTTACATCTACAAGGTGGACCAGCAAGTAGTAGGAGTGTCTAATAGAGTGGACAGTGAGTGGACACAGTGTTTAAACACTCCAGCAGCAGCACTGCTGTGTCTGATCCACTCACACCAGCACAACACTAACTAACACACGAGCACCACGTCAGTGTCACTGCAGTGCTGAGAATGACCCACCTCCCTAATAGTATCTGCTCTGTGGTGGTCCTGTGGGGGTCCTGTGGGGGTCCTGATCATTAAAGAACAGAGTAATAAAGTATACAGAGAATCAGATGAACTACAGTCTGTAAGTGGAGCTCCTGTATGGTCAGTGGAGCTGATACAGTGGACAGTGAGTGGAGGTCCTGTATGGTCAGTGGAGCTGATACAGTGGACAGTGAGTGTAGGTCCTGTATGGTCAGTGGAGCTGATACAGTGGACAGTGAGTGGAGGTCCTGTATGGTCAGTGGAGCTGATCCAGTGGACAGTGAGTGGAGGTCCTGTATGGTCAGTGGAGCTGATACAGTGGACAGTGAGTGGAGGTCCTGTATGGTCAGTGGAGCTGATACAGTGGTCAGTGAGTGGAGATATGAGGAGATGGGTTGGGCTGATTGGGTGTGATTTTAAATATTAATTGTACTTGAACATGTTTATAACTTAATTAAAGAAAGCTGAGTACTGCCACCTCTGAATATGGCAGTGATTGCAATGCATTCTGGGATCTGTGTTTGCCTGGATGGTCAGCAGTTGACCCACACTTCTATTCTGACCTGCAAAATTGACAGACCCCGTAAAGAGCACTCGTCTTCAGGAGAACTTTCAGATCGAGTACTCTCAGCGAGAGATAAGAGGAGTGGAAATATCGCTCCCTCTCTCTCTCTCTCTCTCTCTTACACTCCCTCTCTCTCTCTCTCCCTCTCTCTCACTCTCTCTCTCTTCCTCTCTCTTTCTCCCTCTCTCTCTTTCTCTTCCTCTCTCTCTCTTTCTCTCTCTACCCTCCCTCTCTCTCTCTCATTCTCTCCCTCTCGCTCTTCCTCTCTCTCTTCCTCTCTCTCTCTTTCTCTCTCTACCCTCCCTCTCTCTCTCTTATTCTCTCCCCCTCTCTCTTCCTCTCTCTCTCCCTCTCTCTTCATATCTCTCTTCATATCTCTCTCTCCCCCTCTCTCTCTCTCTCTCTTTCTCTCTTTCTCTTTTTCTCTCTCTCTTTCTCTCTCCCTCTCTCTCTCCCTCTTTCTCTCTCTCTCTCTCTCTCTCTCTCTCTCTCTCTCTCTCTCTCTCTCTCTCTCTCTCTCTCTCTCAGTCAGATGATTGATGTATCTTGGCTCAGTGTTTACTCATTATTGGACCCCATGTTGGGCGTGTACAGTGTTTTACTGCGTAATCTCTTCGTAGTCACTCTGAGTGTGACTCTGGTGAACGAGTGTGTGCATTAATGGACAGGTTCACATTTATTTCTGCACTTCTACACGACACAGTCCCACAGAACAGCAGCGGCGGTGGTTATTTAGCCGAATCGCTCGTATTTGACAAATGAATACAGTAAATACTCGTTACCCGTTTATATCAGAACAATATTTGGCATTAGGAGCTAATCATCTGGAGTGAGTCACACTGAGAACCAGCAGCGAAGGATAAACAAAGTAGATAAAATAGACAGAAAATAAAAGTTCTCACTGTGAGAGAGATGTGAACCTCCCCCAGTTGGTATATGATCATCTGGTTTCACAGGACAGGTTTCTGCCTGAGATTTAATTTATTGTTTTATATTTTTTTAAACCTATAACAACCATGACCTGTATCTTACACTCTGCATTCTATATTTCATTTAAGGTATGTACTGTGTTGTACCTTTTCTATAAGCATACTCAAAATAGCATTAATTAATGCATTATTATTATTATTATTATTATTATTATTATTATTATTATTATTATTATTATTATTATGAGGAATTATACATATAATGCATCATTATATGTATACAGCCAAGAAAGCCCAGCAGCGTCTCTACTTCCTCCAGAACCTGAGAAAGGCCCGTCTCCCTCCACCCATCCTCACCCTCTTCTATAGGGGAACCATAGAGAGCATCCTAAGCAGCTGCATCACTGCCTGGTTTGGGACCTGCACAGCCTCTGACCGCAAGTCCCTCCAACGCGTTGTGACGACAGCTGAGAGGATCATCAGCTGTCCTCTGGTCCAACACGACCAGACTCTGCAACAGGTTCTTCCCCCAAGCCATCAGACTTCTCAACACAACTCAACGTCTGAACTTTTATCTTCTATCTTTTCTGGTACATGTACACTCTCTCTCTCTCTCTCTCTCTCTCTCTCTTTCTCTCTCTCTCTCTCTGTCTTTCTCTCTCTGTATCTCTCTCTCTCTCCCTCTCTCTCTCTCTCTCTCTCTGTCTTTCTTTCTCCAACCATTTACTCCAGATAAAAAGGGGAAGCATTTTTACACAAATCATTGCACTAATAACTCTACTACCTCACTGCACTCTATTTATTACACACTGCACAATTTACACACTACCAGCAATTATTTATTATTCTCTGTCTGTACTGTGTTGTGTTGTGTCTGTACTGTGTTGTGTTGTGTCTGTACTGTGTTGTGTTGTCTGTACTGTGTTGTGTTGTCTGTACTGTGTTGTGTCTGTACTGTGTTGTGTTGTGTCTGTACTGTGTTGTGTTCTGTCTGTTCTGTGTTGTGTTGTGCCTGTACTGTGTTGTGTTGTGTCTGTACTGTGTTGTGTTGTCTGTACTGTGTTGTGTTGTCTGTACTGTGTTGTGTTCTGTCTATACTGTGTTGTGTTCTGTCTGTACTGTGTTGTGTTGTCTGTACTGTGTTGTCTGTACTGTGTTGTGTTGTGTCTGTACTGTGTTGTGTTGTCTGTACTGTGTTGTGTTCTGTCTGTACTGTGTTGTGTTGTGTCTGTACTGTGTTGTGTTGTGTCTGTACTGTGTTGTGTTGTCTGTACTGTGTTGTGTTGTGTCTGTACTGTGTTGTGTTCTGTCTGTACTGTGTTGTGTTGTGTCTGTACTGTGTTGTGTTCTGTCTGTACTGTGTTGTGTTGTGTCTGTACTGTGTTGTGTTGTCTGTACTGTGTTGTGTTCTGTCTGTACTGTGTTGTGTTCTGTCTGTACTGTGTTGTGTTGTGTCTGTACTGTGTTGTGTTGTCTGTACTGTGTTGTGTTGTGTCTGTACTGTGTTGTGTTGTCTGTACTGTGTTGTGTTCTGTCTGTACTGTGTTGTGTTGTGTCTGTACTGTGTTGTGTTGTCTGTACTGTGTTGTGTTGTGTCTGTACTGTGTTGTGTTGTGTCTGTACTGTGTTGTGTTGTCTGTACTGTGTTGTGTTCTGTCTGTACTGTGTTGTGTTGTCTGTACTGTGTTGTGTTGTGTTGTCTGTCCGCACTTGTTTGTTCGTGTTGCACTTGTGTCTTGTATGCACTGTCTATGTTGCTCCATGGTCCTGGAGGAACGTTGTTTCGTTTCACTGTGTACTCTGTATGTAGTTGAAATGACAATAAAACCCACTTGACTTGACTTGACTCATTAGTCATGACGGATATATATTAGATAATTATATGTCTTATGAATGCCTTAATGCAGTAGTAATAGCTTTGTTCATGTTCCTATTAATGTACCAACATTATCAGTTCAAATTAGTTATTTTTGATGTTCATACAGGTCTTCATAACAGTCTTCATCGACGCTGTGGAGGAACTGAGCCATCGTCTTCTAAAACAACAGTGTTGGGTTATATAGCATTACTGGTGCTACAAGTATTCCAGATAGTTAATAAGTCTTGGCCCAGTTCTGGCCCACATGGCACTGTGGAATTACAATAATGACTGATTTGTAAATCTCATAGATCACAATAGAACTTAGAACACATATTTATTCATTTAGCATTTCATTAAAACTATTAACTCATTTAGAACTTGATGCAGCAAAATGTCTCAAAACAGTTGGGACAGGACCACGTCTACCATCAACTCTTCTTTTAACAGCAGTCTGTAAACGTCTGGGAAGTGAGGAGACCGACTGCTGGAGTTCTGGAGAGTTCTGGGAGTTCTTATTCTTGTCTGATATTGGATTCTAGCTGCTCTACAGTTCTGGGTCTTCATGAAGCTCCAAATGTTTTATTGGTGAAGGTCTGGACTGCAGGCAGGTCAGTTTAGCAGTTCTGTTGTGATGGATGCAGTATTTGGTTTACTGTGCTGCTGAAAGGTCACAGAGAGGACAAGGTCTTCTCTGAAAGAGTCGTGGTCTGGATAGAGCAGATGTTCCTCTAAAACCTCTGTATACTGTTCAGCACTGATAGAGTCTCTCCAGATGTGTGAGCTGCTCAAGCCATAGACACTAGTGCAGCTCCAGACCATCAGAGATACAGACTTCTGAACTGAGCTCTGATAACAAGCTGGACGATCTCTCTCACCTCCAAAAAGAATTTGGCCACAAAACAGTTTTCTATTGTGTCTTAGTCCATGTTGAATGAGCTTTGGCCCAGAGAAGATGGTGGCGCTTCTAGATCAGGTGGCTTCTTCTTTACATGATGCAGCTTTAACTGGTATGTGTGGGTCTAAGTGAGCTTTAAGTGATTCTGAGCTCATGCAGTGACGTCCAGATCAGAATCAGACCTGTTTTTAAAGCAGGGCAGTTTGAGAGACTGAAGATCACCAGCGTCTAATACTGACCAGCGGCCTTGTCCCTTGCGCACTGGGATTTCTCCAGATTCTCTGAACTTTTGATGATCTTATGGACTGTAGATGGTGGGAAATACAAAGTCTTTGCAGTTTTCCATTGAGGAGAATTTCTCTGATTTGGTTTCACAGATTGGTGAACTTCTGCCCAGCTTTGCTTCTCAGAGACCCTGCCTTTCTATATACCCAGATATGTGACTTCAGATTGCAGATTGCTCCTCCAGCTGTTTTTTATTAGTATTACTGACTCTTACAGCCTTTTGTTGATCCTGTCCCAACTTTTTTGGGATGTGTTGCTGCATCAAGTTCTAAATGAGTTATTAATAATAATAATGTCCCAACTTTCTTGGCATTGGGGTTGTGGTTATCAATGACATCATTAATGCTACATCACTTATCACAGCCTAAAACTACATTGACTCCATCGACAGGTGTCAGGCTGGCGGCTGGAGCAGATGAGAGAGAGTGGTGGACACACTTGCAAGCTTTTAAATAAATTATACTTTTATTAAACAAAAAGAAACAAAAGGCAAACAGACGGGATACAAAGACAGAGTTACCACAACAATGGCCGACAAAGACAGACTGCAAACACAGGGTATTCATGTTATGTTCCATGACAACACTGGGGGCGCC
>CM038704.1:52764044-52804044 GCA_021613375.1 Megaleporinus macrocephalus
GGTGGACTATTCTCAGTTTAGCAGCACTGCTGTGTCTGATCCACTCACACCAGCACAACACTAACTAACACAACACCACCATGTCAGTGTCACTGCAGGGCTGTCAATGAGCCACCTCCCTAATAGTATCTACTCTGTGGGGGTCCTGTGGGGGCCCTGATCATTAAAGAACAGAGTAATAAAGTATACAGAGAATCAGATGAACTACAGTCTGTAAGTGGAGGTCCTGTATGGTCAGTGGAGCTGATACAGTGGACAGTGAGTGTAGATTCGATGTTATGGTGGTTATGGCTGATGAGTCTATATACATATATATATATATATATATATATATATATATATATATATATATATATATATATATATATATGGTTCTCTATGATAATCATAAACAGCTGTATGTTAATGCTGATGAAAATGACTGTATACTGAAATATTCAAATATAAGGCCTCCTGTCTGTTTCCACCAGCCGGGGTTTCTGGCTGTTCCTGGCCGTTGTGGTTTTTGGCCGGTTGTGCCCTGCGGGGGCTCCTGTGGGATTTCCACTCTCGGGTTAGTAGACGTGATGACAGGTATCACACTCATCCCTGTGAAATTCTCAGCTCAGCTCCACTATCTCTGCCTGCCTCACTTCATTATCTGGGTATTAGTCCCTGTGGTGCTGTCCAAAGCCATGGCCCACTTCTGCAGGAACATGTACCTTAACACTTTCGCGAATTGTCACAATTTTTTTGACGTATGCAGGTAATAGAAAAAAAAATCAATGCGGCTGTATATAAAAAAAGGAGCGGTATGAAGACGGACGCGTGGAACTAATTTTAACCGAGACGTGATGGACAGTTACTGCATGTGAAGGATGTTCTTCATTGAAACTGCGATTTCCATGATTAAGTAGGTACGACTGGAAGATTACTGAGTAAGACAAGCTTTATTAAATCAAAAATAGACCGTACGACTTCTTTAGCCCCCCTTTCCTTTAAACGTTTCTTCTTTAATATTTAATATTAATCCAAAGTTCATCTAGAGCTACGAGTGTGTGATGAATTCCTGTCAGTCGCTGGGTATCGAACAGCCGTTTGAAAAAAGAAACCTATTTCTTCATCTCGACCGCCAGGTCATGCGCTGTGCATCTCCCGTCTCATCGATGCGATGATGTGGGGAAGGAGGCTCGTGAAGACTGCAGGCCGAGGTTTATTTGTGGGCTCAGAATGGATGAGCTGTGGAGAGAAATGTGAGGGTGAAGGAGGGAAAGCTGTAGTGGAGTTAAGACTTGAAGGTCCAGCAGAACTTCACATTTTGCCTTGAAGTAGGACCCTGTGGGCTCAGCCTCCACTGATGAAGCAGCTGCGGCCTTGGGAAGCCGAACTTCAGAGAGAATGTGGAATCTGCTCGGTTCGCTCAGACAAAGTTCAGAACATTTCGCATCTTCAACTTGCAAGCCAAACACATTCGCTCACCTGGCTAATATCAGCTAAAGCTGCTCAGCAGGCCTCCACGCAGCATCCCTGCACAGACATCTGCACAACAAAGGTATCAGGAGGAGGTTATTTGGAGCCACGACAGCATCTTGTTGATCAGAGAACTTTGTATTGGGGGGTGCATGCGTGAAGACTCTTTTTGAAAGTTTATGGAATTTCAAGTAATGTGGAGCTTCTATATCAACAACACACCTCAGTTTCAAAGTTGGGCAGTATGTGGACCTATAACCAACACAGACAGCAGTGATAAGTAAGTTCTACCTGGCTTGTGAAGACCTGTGAGTTGATCCAGAGACTTCATTGTCACCTACTGACTTTCAGAATACGCCTCATGTTTTCAGTGGGATGCAGATCTGGACTGCAGGCAGGTCACTCTAGAAGCAGCTGCAGCCATTCTGTTGAAGCAAGTGGAGAAAGTGGTTTGGCATCATCATGTTGGGGTTTCTGAAAAAGACGTTGTCTAGAAGGCTGCATGTGTTCTCCAAAATTAATGAACCTTAATCCACTTCTTAAGTATTGACCTTCACGTCCAGGTCGTAGCATCTACTTCACAGATTAAGACTTTCATTACTTCAGTTCCAAAAACTACTTAGCTATCATTCTACACTTTGCTTGTGATGAGTAAGAGAAGAGCTGACAAGGTTTTACACCAAGGAAGGGAAAACAAATGTCCTGATGCTAGAGACTCGGTAGAGACTAAGCACGACTCAGTAGAAACTCAGTAGAGACTCTCAGTAGAGACTCTCAGTAGAGACTAAGCATGACTCAGTAGAGACTCTCAGTAGAGACTCAGCAGAGATTATCAGTAGAGACTCAGTAGAGACTCAATAGAGATTCACAGTAGGGACTCTCAGTAGAGACTAGGCAGAGACTATGTAGAGACTTAGTAGAGGCTCAATGGAGACTTTCAGTAGAGACTCTCAGTAGGAAATCAGTAGAGACTCAGCAGAGATTCTCAGTAGAGACTCAGTAGAGACTCTCAATACAGACTCAGTTGAGACTCAGTTGAAACTCTGTATAGACTCAGTAGAGACTTTCAATAGAGACTCTCAGTAGAGACTAAGCATGACTAAGTAGAGACTCTTGATAGATACTTAGTAGAGATTTTCAGTAAAGACTCTCAGTAGAGACTAAGCATGACTCAGTAGAGACTCAGTAGAGACTATTAATAGATACTTAGTAGAGACTCTCAGTAGAGACTAAGCATGACTCAGTAGAGACTCTCAGTAGAGACTCTCAATACAGACTCAGTTGAGACTTTGTATAGACTCAGTAGAGACTCAGTAGAGACTCAGTAGAGGCTCAGTGGAGACTTTCAGTAGAGACTAAGCATGACCCAGTAGAGACTTAGTAGACACTCTAAGTATAGACTCAGTAGAGACTCAGTAGAGACTGAGTACAGCTTTTGGGGGTCTGCTGCTCGTTTGGACCCAGAAATGAAAATTTACATCAGACTTAACAATCTGATGGCGAAGATTTGTAAGTTAGCCCTGCCACGGACATGAGTCTGTGACTTCCTGGTTATTAGCATATTTTCAGACAAAATCGTGACCCATCCTCACTCATAAAGGCCTGGATGCTTTTTGTGTAGCCAGATATGAGGCTTGGAGGTTTGAACATTTCACAACGTTCTCAGTGTTAAAACGCCATTCTTCTCTGTTTTAGCAATCAAAGGCTGAGACAGTTATTTTCTTTGAACTGTATTTAAAGCGAGAACCATTTCACCTTTAACTCTAAACCCACCTGGCATGCATGTGCCTCACATTCCCTGTCGGAATGTCTGCGGTGGAGATTCCCTTCAAGGTATGTACCTTTTAATTAAGACAAAACTGCAGCTCGCTTTGAACCTGAAGAATGATTACATTTGGAAAATCGCTTTAACCCCAGGTCATGTATCCCTTCACACTCACACCGCCATGTGACATGAATCATACTCACACACACATACACACACACACACACACACACTATATATATATACATTTCAAGCTAAATGTTTTGCTACTTGCTTTTAACTACTATTCTTCGGTGGCCAGTAAAGGCAGCATGAGATCAGCTTTTTAAGAGGTGAAAATCAATGTTTCATTTCCACTCCGGCCATGTTCAATGCACTTTAAGATCAGCCTGCCCTTCAAAATACTCGCCCATATGAAATCCCCAGTCTGAGGCTGTGTGTGTGATTGAATCATGCAATGTTTAGGAATATATGAAGCTACTGTGCGTGCCAGACTTACTCAACTGGCTTAGGCCGTTGAGATTTGCTCTTGTGGTTAATTACACTATATAAATATGTATATAAATACTTCATACTTCTGGGATCAAACACCTGATAGAGAGTAAATATGAGAGACAGAGAGAGTCCTACAGACCTATTACGCTTTTCCATATTTCCCAAGTCCTCAAACTTATGAAGTCCTTAAAGTTTGAAACTCGCTACCATTTTTCAGCTTCCTTCACCTCCAGATGTCCTTCTACTCAAGAAAAGTAAAAAGAGCTACAGTTTGTGTGTTGGTGGTTGGTGGACCTCGATCCTGAGGAGTTCCACAACGTCCAGCAGCTAACCAGCAACACACACTCAACTCCGCCCCTCTCGTCATTACCGTTATGCTGTTTACTTACCCTAACGTACGTTTTTAAATCTATCACCAGTGTTCACCCCCAGATCACCCTTACACACTACAATACTCACTCCTACTGACCACCAGTGTTCACCCCCAGATCACCCTTACACACTACAATACTCACTCCTACTGACCACCAGTGTTCACACCCAGATCACCCTTACACACTACAATACTCACTCCTACTGACCACCAGTGTTCACCCCCAGATCAGCCTTACACACTAAAATACTCACTCCCACTGATCACCATTACCATCAGCTCAGCTTCTCCTTCACCAGTTCTCCTGTTTCCACCTTAAATGGAGGTGCAGGTACGTTCTGGCTGGAGCTGCTTCACCCTCGTGTGCTCAGTAGGAGTGAGTATTGTGGAGTGAACAGTACTTCTGGTTGGTATAATCTAGTGAGTTACACTGACTGGGGTTTGATTCCTCAACTCCTTAAAGTATTCCAATAAGAGTCCTAACACTATCTTTACCCACCTGTGTACAGGTAAACTGTAACACCACCTTCACCTACCTGTGTACAGGTAAACTGTAACACTACCTTCACCTACCTGTGTACAGGTAAACTGTAGCACTACCTTCGCCTACCTGTACACAGGTAAACTTTAACACCACCTTCACCTACCTGTGTACAGGTAAACTGTAACACCACCTTCACCTACCTGTGTACAGGTAAACTGTAACACCACCTTCACCTACCTGTGTACAGGTAAACTTTAACACCACCTTCACCTACCTGTGTACAGGTAAACTGTAACACTACCTTCACCTACCTGTGTACAGGTAAACTGTAGCACTACCTTCACCTACCTGTGTACAGGTAAACTGTAGCACTACCTTCGCCTACCTGTACACAGGTAAACTGTAGCACTACCTTCGCCTACCTGTACACAGGTAAACTGTAGCACTACCTTCACCTACCTGTGTACAGGTAAACTGTAACACCACCTTCACCTACCCGTGTACAGGTAAACTGTAGCACTACCTTCAACAACCCGTGGACAGGTAAGCTGTAACACTACCTTAACCTACCTGTGTACAGGTAAACTGTAACACTACCTTCACCTACCTGTGTACAGGTAAACTGTAACACTACCTTCACCTACCTGTGTACAGGTAAACTGTAACACTACCTTCACCTACCTGTGTACAGGTAAACTGTAACCTACCTGTGTTTGTTAGATGATGTTCTTTTCATGTCATCATAAAGAAAATAATATTATTTTAATTGAAGATCAGATTAAGGAAATAGATGTTTTGTCTGACCTGCCTTTGCTTTGGAAGTCCATCAGTTACCCGTGTTTACCTGACTTGACCGCAGTCCATTAAGAATCCAGCGCTGTCCCTGTCTCTGTCTGCCCACCATGCTGTTTTGCATATTTATGGTAATTTACTGATAAAATCACTCACTGCAGCTTTTTGGGAAATCAATGTTTCCTTTGTCTGAGATTAGGAGTTGGTTGAGCGACGACGTAATGAAGTTCATTTCCTGACCAGTCACCTCTTTCACCTGTTCCTTCATGCTGTTATTTCCAAACTGACCACTAAAGGATGTTAAGAGAGCATTTCTGACCATAAAATGAATGAAAACATTAGTGGTTCTATATTTTACTGCCACACGGTATTTACAGCAGCCGGAGCGTCAAACTGTGGAAGTAGTAATGACAGTAATAATAATTATAGACAAATAAAAAACCCTCTCTTTGAACTCAAATACCGGGTTTAGTGAATCATATATACTGACACTGTCTCAAATCCTACTGAGCTCCTACATAGGCAGCTTTTTACGTCATAGTAGTGCCCAAATCCGGCCCACTTTTTCCACGGAGGAGGAATCTGAATAAATTAAACAGTAACTAGCTCTTACAATATCTTTTTATTGGGTATAAATTCAGGTATATGTTGGTAAGTTAACACAAAACACCTCACTTTAACATCTTTAAATCAGATAAAGATTTAAAAGGTGAGAAATGTGATAAAGATGAAAACAGATTTACATTTGTACATAAGCAATCAATCGAAATTAAAATAATTTGAAATTAAAATGACATTTTATTACATCTTGCCAAACTAAACTCTTAAGTAGCTTCACTACACGTAGGTTTAATACCTACAGTCAGGGTGTAGAGTCTGTATTCATATGTTCTTGAATATATTATTTTTTACTATTGGAGTTCTTTATTCTTCTTTATACCTTATTGTTTTTTGTTCTGTGTTTTTGTACTTTGTTTTTGTTCTGTGTAACTGCTACTGGCTGCAAAATTTCCTTCGGGATCAATAACGTATCTATCTATCTATCTATCTATCTATCTAATAGGTACCTACAGCATCAGAAGCATCATGTCTATAGACATGAGAATTTCCTTCCCTGTACATTAACATTTACACCATTTAACATATCACGTCTCTACTCTATGTTATATTTTAAATTACAAATAACTATCTTAGTTATTATACAGAGTTTAAATAAATCTGTTAGAGTGTCCTCTACCTGTCCGTTCAGTAAACATGGACTCCTCCGGATCCTCCAGTTTGCTGCTGCATTACATACATTACATTAATGAGTTTGGCTATTAATATACTACATTTCTAAATAATGTTTATTATTTTCAGCTTGAAACTGGATATGTGTGGTTAATGGTGTGTATTGGGCTCTACAAAATAAACTACGCTAAGCTGGCGTTGCAAACATTGTGCAATAGCCTTACACTGACAATACAGACTAATCTCCATATCTCTGTTTATCAGCTGTAACTGGAGTCTGTCCTCCGACAGCTCTGTTCATTTCACACATTTGTCAGCATCTTCTTTCAACACCTTTTTTTTTTAAACCTGTCCTTTTCTTCTCTACCTGCCTCTTTCTGCCCTCCGTCACCACAGACTGACGACTGCTATATTTAATTTTACCGCTCCTGAAAAGATGACTCATGGGCGAAACCAACTTAAACATTCGGGAGGGGAGAATTCCCTCAGATGGTAGACCCCACCGAATCTACTGCGATGTAGGGGCTGTGCTGTGAGATGAATATAGAAGGTCGAATGGAGAATGAATGTAAGAAGAAGATTAGATAAGTGACTGATATGTGTCTAAATTATTTGACAAGACTGACATGAGCCAGCCCATCGGGAATCCTCCCGAATCTCCCGATTAGCCACTCCGGGACTGGTTTAAGGTATGTAAGAATTGGGACAGTCTACATGTCAGGAGTGCATACTATGACGTAACATGCTGCCTATGTAGGAGCTCTCTAGGGTTTGAGACACACCCAGGGAATCCCATGTTGGCGAACTAGTCCAGCATTGGTGGATGCTTTCTAGCCTTAGCAGCACTTAAGCAAGTAATTATGTTGCAACTCAGAACGTATATCTAGTCACATGACACTTTCACCACGTGATGCCAGCCAAAGTTGCGGAGACTTGAACAGTCCGAACCCCAATGATGCCCACCAATGATGCCACAGAAATGAAAGTACCCTATACTGGAACCTTACAGCAGCTAAAGAAAGACGTTTCTGCTGCTTTAAACTCAGTAACTGCAGCTCTTCATGGATTAACAGGTCATCATTTCCGTGTTTACAGTTAATATCTGGTTACAGTCTGAGTATAAGAGCTGGATGTGTCTGAATCTGGAATTAGGAGAAACTGGCTGCTGCTGATTCCTCACTGCTGTGAAACTGAAGCCTCACCTGTGCAATGAGATGAGGGTTGTGGTGTTTGTGTGAAGATGTGCGTGTGTGTGTGTGTGTTTAACGTTGCTGTGGGGTGTACAGGGCCCGGGGCTATGCCTCTGAGAGTCTAAAGCAAATCCCCTTAACCTCCTCTCCGCTCTGTTTACGGCTCTAATCGCTAGCACGATCTGACCAGCGTTAACAGAACCAAACAAAACTCAACAAAACACAACCTGCTTCCTTACACCTGCTTTCCATCCAGGGCTGCTGGATCCTGGAGATCTAATGCCCTGGCTAGAGTTTAGCTCCAGCCGTCTGTGGAGGACCTGGACTCTCCAGGGTGGAAGATCTCCAGGACCGGAGATTACCAGCTCATCATTCCCTTGTTTACAGTTAATATCTGATTACAGTCTGAGTATAAGAGCTGCATATGCTTGAAAATCCACTGATGTCACTTAAATCCACTGGTTTTCATCTGAAGTCTACTTTCTTTCCTACAGCTGTTCATCGGTTGTAATTATCTGTAGACGTTCCCGAGTCTCGGTAAACTGATGTACTACTAGCCGTCACCGCCGCTTGTCTAAATGATGGAGAAAAGAAAGAAAACACGGAGCTGCTCGAGTTACTCGTTCTGAGCGTGTTTTGGAGAATTTAGATCATCCCTAATCAATCACTGTCCGAGCCCATCGCCTGACAGCGTCCAGTCAGCTGTCAATTTGTCTTTATTAGGGGTTTAACAGGTGATTTATATCTGGAGAACGCAGCTCTGAGCTCGCTGAATAAATCTAACGAGCACGGCGCTGGACCGGTCAGATCAGCGTGAGTTAATAAGTGTTGACGTGGGAAGAGAATTCCGATACACATCACTCTATTAATAAGTTGTTTCCACTCACGTCATTCTGACGACGCTGTAAATCCAGATGGAGGCAGTGCGTGAAGAACAGATTGGAGGAGATGGAGGCAGTGTGTGAAGAACAGATTGGAGGAGATGGAGGCAGTGCGTGAAGAACAGATTGGAGGAGATGGAGGCAGTGCGTGAAGAACAGAGTGGAAGAGATGGAGGCAGTGCGTGAAGAACAGATTGGAGGAGATGGAGGCAGTGCGTGAAGAACAGATTGGAGGAGATGGAGGCAGTGCGTGAAGAACAGAGTGGAGGAGATGGAGGCAGTGCGTGAAGAACAGATTGGAGGAGATGGAGGCAGTGCGTGAAGAACAGATTGGAGGAGATGGAGGCAGTGCGTGAAGAACAGATTGGAGGAGATGGAGGCAGTGCGTGAAGAACAGAGTGGAAGAGATGGAGGCAGTGCGTGAAGAACAGATTGGAGGAGATGGAGGCAGTGCGTGAAGAACAGATTGGAGGAGATGGAGGCAGTGCGTGAGGAACAGAGTGGAAGAGATGGAGGCAGTGCGTGAAGAACAGATTGGAGGAGATGGAGGCAGTGCGTGAAGAACAGATTGGAGGAGATGGAGGCAGTGCGCGAAGAACAGAGTGGAGGAGATGGAGGCAGTAAGTGAGGAACAGAGTAGAGAAGATGGAGACAGTCTGTGAGGAACAGAGTGGAGGAGATAGAGGTGAGAAGTCTGGGCTGCACTAGTTTAGAAGATATTACGAGGGAAAAATACAAACAAAACATCACAGTAGATGTTAGATCTACCTTCTCCTCCAGACGTCCTTCTACTCGATAACTACCTTCTCCTCCAGACGTCCTTCTACTCGATAACTACCTTCTCCTCCAGACGTCCTTCTACTCGATAACTACCTTCTCCTCCAGACATCCTTCTACTCAGGAACTACCTTCTCCTCCAGACATCCTTCTACTCAGGAACTGCCTTCTCCTCCAGACATCCTTCTACTCAGGAACAGCCTTCTCCTCCAGACATCCTTCTACTCAGGAACTACCTTCTCATCCAGACATCATTTGTTCAAGAACTACCTTCTCCTCCACATGTCCTTTCACTCGAGATCTACTTTTTCCTCCAGACACCTTTCTACTCAAGAATTACCTCCTCCTCCAGACGTCCTTCTACTTGAGAACTACATTTTTTCTTCTCCAGACACCTTTCTACTCAAGAACTACCTTCTCCTCCAGACGTCCTTCTACTCAAGAACTACCTTCTCCTCCAGATGTCCTTCTACTCGATAACTACCTTCTCTTCCAGACGTCCTTCCACTCGAAAACTACCTTGTCCTCCAGACATTGTTCTACTGGAGAACTACCTTCGCCTCCAGATGTCCTTACACTTGAGAACTACCTTCTCCTCCAGACATCCTTCTACTTTGCACCTGATTTGTCCACAGGCTTGATTGACATGTTGTTGGAAAGCTCAGAGTCTGGCCTCTCCGGAGATATGAGTCGAATGGCCAAATTTGAAGTGGAATATATTTTTATTAATTTTTCAATTCGATGGCTTTTATTCTGACCAGGGTAAGTTTGGTCTTGGACAGTTTGAGGTATGTTGCTGGCTTGTTGTTTTTTTAAGTGTCTCTGTGGAGGCTGAGAGCCATTACGCACTGCAACCTTCTCCTCCAGACATCCTTCTACCTAAGATCTACCTTCTTGACAACTGGTGTGTTGGCGGTTGGTGGATCTGGATACCGAGGAGCTCCACAGCGTCTGTGGTTTAGTTTTCTTTTACTGTCCTGTGGATCAACCAGCAATAAACCCTCAACTGAGATCTGTGTTCAGCACCAGGAACAGCACACTGAACATGTTTTCAATTGTGGTCTTCTTTGTTCTGCTACATAAGGCAATGCATGGAAAACAGAGTGGAGGAGATGGAGGCAGTAAGTGAGGAACAGAGTGGAAGAGATGGGGGCAGTAAGTGAGGAACAGAGTGGAGGAGATGGAGGCAGTAAGTGAGGAACAGAGTGGAGGAGAAGGAGGCAGTAAGTGAGGAACAGAGTGGAGGAGAAGGAGGCAGTAAGTGAGGAACAGAGTGGAGGAGATGGAGGCAGTGAGGAGCAGAGTGGAGGAGATGGAGGCTGTAAGTGAGGAACAGAGTGGAGGAGATGGAGGAAGTAAGTGAGGAACAGAGTGAAGGAGATGAAGGTGAGGAGTCTGGGCTGCACTAGTTTAGAAGATATTAAGAGAGAAAGATACAAACAGAACATAACAGTAGATGTTAGAACTACCTTCTCCTCCAGACGTCTTCTACTCAAGAACTACCTTCTCCTCCAGGCGTCCCTCTGTTCACAAACTACCTTCTCCTCCAGACGTCCTTCCACTCAAGAACTAACTTCTCCTCAGGACATCCTTCTACTCGAGAACTACATTCTTCGCCAGACATCCTTCTACTCAAGAACTACCTTCTCCTCCACATGTCCTTCTACTCAAGAACTACCCTCTCCTCCAGACATCCTTCTAATTGAGAACTACCTTCTCCTCCAGACATCCTTCTAATTGAGAACTACCTTCTCCTCCAGACATCCTTCTACTCAAGAACTACCTTCTCCTCCACATGTCCTTCTACTCAAGAACTACCCTCTCCTCCAGACATCCTTCTACTCAAGAACTGCCTTCTCCTCCAGACATCCTTCTACTCAGGAACTACCTTCTCCTCCAGACATCCTTTGTTCAAAAACTACCTTCTCCTCCACATGTCCTTTCACTCGAGAACTACCTTCTCCTCCAGACATCCTTCTACTTCGCACCTGATTTGTCCACAGGCTTGATTGACATGTTGTTGGAAAGATCAGAGTCTGGCCTCTCAGGAGATATGAGTCGAATGGCCAAATTTAAAGTGGAATATATTTTTATTATATTTTTTTATAATTAAAAAAGTCGAATGGCTTTTATTCTGACCTGTCGGATGTCCAGAGTAAGTTTGGTCTTGGACAGTCTGAAGTATGTTGCTGTTGTTTTTTTAAGTGTCTCTGTGGAGGCTGAGAGCCATTACGCGCTGCAACCTTCTCCTCCAGACATCCTTCTACCCAAGATCTACCTTCTTGACAACTGGTGTGTTGGCGGTTGGTGGACCTGGATACCGAGGAGCTCCACAGCGTCTGTGGTTTGGTTTTTTTACTGTCCTGGGGATTAACCAGCAATAAACCCTCAACTGAGATCTGTGTTCAGTACTAGGGACAGCACACTGAACATGTTTTCAATTCTGGTCTTCTTTGATCTGCTACACGACCACCTTCCCATTGGAAAAACTTGCCCTTGATCCAATATCGCGGACATGTTTGGGCCTAAAAGATAGACCCCCTCACCCGTTACTTGCTGGGGTATTCAGATTCAGCTTTTTTCCTCTTCGATTCTGAAATTAAAGGGTGTCCTGAGACTTCTGCATCTCTGTCCACCAGCCAGAAACTCACAAACTGTAGAAGGGACCATTCGTCTTCACTGTGGTGTTTGTGAGAGCTTGAGACCAAATTTGTTTAAAGATAAATGTTCTTGATTTGATGAAGTGTGTGTGTTTGTGTGTGTGTGTGTGTGTGTGTGTGTGTGTGTTTACAGTTTGTCCAATATTAGGTCATTTAATTAGGAGAACTGTAAATTAGAACAGATCTAATTATTTCCGAATGAGGAGGAAAGGAACTGCAGGAGGCCAATTAACATCCCGATTACACACACGTCACACGCAGTCGTGGATGTTTCACTTAAAGCGCTGCAACACACACGAACCCCGCTGTTCTCTTCAGTCTCATTTAGCTCACTGCGCGTCCTTCAGCTCTCCGGAGAAAATCTGCTGCAACACCAGGAAAACAGCAAGTCCTGCGTCCCTGCCAGGAAGATTATTCACGGAGACTCGGAGCAGTTTGGTGGGAAAGTTTAGAGAAAATTCAAACTCTACATAATTTTAGCTTTTTATCTTGAGTGCAAGATAAAAGTACGGATAACAGGAACTGCTGGGAGTGTTTTATCTGTGTGGCTTGTTTATAAACAATCTGTAAACAGTAAACAGGTTCAATGTTAAAGCTTCACTGGATATCGAGAAAAAACACCAAAATCTGGTGAGCTTGACGTTGACCTGAAACAAGGTCAGAGGTTTTGGGACGAAGCTGTCCTCCTATTGGTCAACGTCAAGAAATTCACTCAGTCCTCCTATTGGTCAACGTCAAGAAATTCACTCAGTCCTCCTATTGGTCAACATCAAGAACGTCACTATGTCAATTTCAATTTGTCAGTTTCAAGTAACTAACTCAGTCCTCCTATTGGTCAACTTTAAATAACTCACTCTGTCCTCCTATTGGTCAACGTCAAGAAACTCATTCTGTCCTCCTATTGGTCAACTTTAAATAAATCACTCAGACCTCTTATTGGTCAACTTGAAATAACTCAGTCAGTCCTCCTATTGGTCAACATCAAGGAACTCAGTCAGTCCTCCTATTGGTCAACATCAAGGAACTCAGTCTGTCCTCCTATTGGTCAACATCAAGGAACTCAGTCTGTCCTCCTATTGGTCAACGTCAAGGAACTAACTCTGTCCTCCTAGTGGTCAACATCAAGAAGCTAACTTTGTCCTCCTATTGGTCAATTTCAACAAACTCACTCTGTCCTCCTATTGGTCAATGTTAAGGAACTCAGTCCTCCTATTGGTCAGTGTCAGGGAATTACTCTGTCCTCTTATTGGTCAGCATTAAGAACGTCACTCAGTCCTCCTACTGGTCAACATTAAGGAACTACTTGCAATTCAGACATTTCTGATCTCTGACTAGGAAGTTTATGATGTAACTTCGTCCCGCAAAGTTGAAATTCCAGTTGGGAATCTTGAGCACGCTGCGTATATGAAGCTCTGCTGTTCTTCTAAAACACAGTTTGTAGTTTCTCTGTGGAAGATGAAGTGTTGTCACTCCAAATCCCCCTCCAAACCAATTCTTCAAAGTTGTCAACCCCTCCGTGTGCCATACAATCATCAGAAACCACAGATTACATAATAACTCCACCCAGTTTGAGGCAAGTGTGTGATTATTAATGCACGTAGTTAGCACAATGCTATGTGTTGACATATAAGCTTCCATTGTTCCTAATTCCAAGATTAGCCTCTCAGCTCTAGTGCAGAACTGATAAGCCGAACTTGAGGTAACCGATCTATCGCTTCACCACTAAATCTGATGTTACAGGTTAAATTGGGCTCCATTCTGAAGAGCTGCAGGAAGTTCTAGAACTTAATAACAAATAAATAAATAAATAAATTCGAGTGCACGACCGCAGGAGGCGGAATTATGTGGGCCTGTGTTTTGGTTCCTGACCGAGGAAACCCTGAAGAGATCACCTGACCCCGACTGTAACACCAAATCACATCAGGTATGTGAGGAGACGCCGTGGGATTCGTGTTAACAAGCAGAGCGAGCAGCCATGGACCACGAACATCATCCATCCCACACTCAGCATTAACAATTAAACAAGACGCTCTGGACTCACTCATTTCGCTCGGAAGCTCTTCCTCCGACTCGCGAGACGAGAAGCTGAAGACTCTGAACTCCAGCAGGCTGACGGTGCGACTGGTCCCAACTGTCCATCCTCATTACCCCGGCGTGGACACACACACACACACACACACAGAGTGGAAAACCAAGGCCGGTAAACAACCAGGTTTGGTGTTACCGTGGAAACTGCTTGGGATAATTACCACCTATCCCAAAACATGGTAATTAGATGAGTAATATTCATAAATATGCAAATGTCAGGCAATGTAGGCATTGTGAAAGTGGCGCGAGTGGCGAGTTAAGTGTTTGTAAAAGCGAGCCGCTGATTAGTGTTTGTGCTAAACCACTTATATTTCAATCATGAATATTAGGAGGCACTACATTAGCTTCCCTAATTTCTAATTCATGTGGCTAATTCTTTTGTTTCCTTGCCGAATGTGGAGAAAACTGAATTGTGAGGGTTTAGTTCAGTTTGCTCGTTCTTTCCGCTGCCGTCCTGGAGCAAGTAGAAGTCGTGAGTGAGGCACTTTTGCTGCTATTGGATGGAAATGACTCATTTACTGCGGCGGCTAATCAATATGCATGAGAAGAAACTCAATTCTCCACTTTCCGGACGCGCTCCGTGTTGTTTTTCCTGTTTTGTGTTTTGCTCTGTTGTCTCTCGCAGCCACTGTGCTATCTGTGCCATTTTTAGCTGATGGAAAACCTTCACACCTTCGAGTCGCTCCGGCTCACTCGCGCAACCTTTCCCCCTTTCCATCTGTTGCTAAGCAGCGTGGCGACAGGCGGCTGCACCTTTGGCCATCGTCCTGCAGGCGGCGGATGTAAAGCCACGAACACAGAGAATTCTTTAACCTTCAGAGAGTCCAGAAGCAGGTTTTTGGAATACTTCAGGCCACGCTCCGTATCATCATTGGCAGAAGAAAAGCTGGTACCTTATAAACGATGGCTTTGATGTAGCAATTAAGCAATTTTGGAACGCTGCTGTTGGACTGTGCATCATGAAATGCTCATGCAATATAAAATACATTTTTTAAACAAATTCTTCCTTAATTTTCTTCTTTCTTAGTCCATTCCACCATCAATCCCCATCATACAGCGCTACAAAGATGGAAGAGTGAAGCCAGGTCACATTATTATGACCACTTCTTACTTTGGATGGTGGTAGGACGTAGGTGTCAGTGTTCTGGTCAGGGGATTGCTTTTGTAACACTCTGGACCCACTCATCCTTGTGGAAGACACTCTCAACCGAGTTGGGTCTGAATCCATCCTTGCAGATCACGTACACCATATATGCTGATGGTCTTCTCTGGGGTGGATGGGATCTTCCAGCAAGACAATGAGACACGTCACATGACTAGAAATGTCCCACACTGGTTGGAAGAGCTGACCAAGACTTCCAAGTACTACCCTGAACCCCTAATTCCCCAGACTTGAACCCAGATGAGCATTTGTGGGACCACCTGGATGGTGGTGTTGACTCTATGGATCCTGCTTCACGCTCCCTCCAGCAGCTGTGGAATGCACTGCAGTCAGCATGACTCCAGATACCTGTGACCACCTACCAGGACCTTCTTGAGTCTCCCAGTCTATCTAGATGCTGTTTGTGCTGCACATGCTGGTCATGCTGGATATCTGAATTTTGTAGCTGTGAAGCAGCTCCTTCACCAGTTTTCCTGTTCCACCTTAAACAGTGCAGCAGGAGCCAGAACGTACCTGCACCTCCATTTAAGGTGGAAACAGGAGAACTGGTGAATGAGAAGCTGAGCTGATGGTGCTGGTGGTCAGTAGGAGTGAGTATTGTAGTGTGTAAGGGTGATCTGTGGGTGATCAACTCCTCCACTCTGTTCTTTACCTCCATCTCCTCCGCTCTGTTCTTCATGCACTGCCTCCATCTCCTCCACTCTGTTCTTCACCTTCATCTCCTCCACTCTGTTCTTTACCTCCATCTCCTCCACTCTGTTCTTCACCTTCATCTCCTCCACTCTGTTCTTCACCTCTATCTCCTCCACTCTGTTCTTTACCTCCATCTCCTCCACTCTGTTTTCCATCTGATGCCCTTTGTCGATATCATGTGACTGAACATAGGTCTGATAATCAATGCCCACACCTGCCTGATTCAACCAAACATCCTTCCCACCTGCAGCCACATCATTTAGCCTAATTTTTGCTGCTTCAACCGTTTGCCACGCCCACCCACATCTGCTTACCTCGGACGCTGTCCTCATCGACTCTCACCTGTCTCACACGACGTTGCAGGAAGATTTGTAGATATGCAGTCTAGCACGCCCACCCAAACATTAAACACCTCCCCTCTGCGTAGCATTTTAACATCATCATACATCATACATCATACATCATACATCATACACTGCCTCAAAGGTCAGGCTGCAGAATACAGTTTAAACTGAGCTTAAAACACTCAGTAATGCTGCTGCATCCTTATGTGTTTAAACTGCTTTTGATGTAAACAATATATACGATTACCATCGAGATTAAACTCATTACACACACACACACACACACACACACACACACACACACACACACATACACACACACTGTCAGACTCCTGAACCAGAATCCGTCCATGAGTGTCATCACACACACACACACACACACTATCAAACTCCTGAACCAGAACCCACCCAGTGCTGTCATCACACACACACTATCAAACTCCTGAACCAGAACCCACCCAGTACTGTCATCACACACACACACACACACACACACACACACACACACACACTATCAAACTCCTGAACCAGAATCCACCAGTACTGTCATCACACACACACACACACACACACACACACACACACACTGTCAGACTCCTGAACCAGAATCCGTCCATGAGTGTCATCACACACACACTATCAGACTCATGAACCAGAATCCACCAGGACTGTCATCACACACACACACACACTCACACACACACACACACACTAAATGGTTTACACAAAATAAGCCAGTCCGGAACTGGTCACCACTCTAGTATGTGGTACAGTATGAACTCTTTTAATCATCATTACAAAAATCTTCAGTCTGGAACGATCTAATCATTAGTGAACAGTGATACTTGTCGCTGTTAACACCTGAGACCTCCATGTGACTCAGATCAGTCCATGGTGATAACATGATCAGTTATTGTAGCACAGTTAAAACATCAGCCTCTCGCTGCCTCTCGCTGTTAGACTAACATTTAGGGTGAGGATAGTTGCATCATCTTAGACTGTATGGATCGCCAGAGAGTCTGGCAGGGCTAGGAGCGACCTGACATTTTTACGGGGTGGTGAGGGCGAGGCAAAGGCTCCCGGGGGCCATTTCTCAGTTCCCTTTAACACAACACTTAAAGAACCGGAGTGCATTATTCAAATGGACTGCAGTTAGACTCAGTGAGCTAATCAGATAACCATGCAAACTTTTTTGAGAGCCAGTTTGAGGATAACTACTTATGAATAATTCCTTTGTCTGGCTATAAACATGGTGTAGAGCTGTGATGTAGCACAGGGTCTCTCAACCTGTGTACTCAGAATGAGGCAGTGGGCTTCTAGCAGCACATCTCTCCACACCGTCATCAGACTCTGTTTATCATCAGACTCTTTACAGACGCTCATATCAGTCCTGCAGCACCAGCTGCTGCTAAACACCAAACCAGACCCCCAATAACAGACACGTCTGATTCAGCTCCTCCAGCATCAGACACCCGAGCAGCTAAACACCAAACCAGACCCCCAATAACAGACACGTCTGATTCAGCTCCTCCAGCATCAGACACCCGAGCAGATAAACACCAAACCAGACCCCCAATAACAGCCACGTCTGATTCAGCTCCTCCAGCATCAGACACCCGAGCAGCTAAACACCAAACCAGACCCCCAATAACAGCCACGTCTGATTCAGCTCCTCCAGCATCAGACACCCGAGCAGATAAACACCAAACCAGACCCCCAATAACAGCCACGTCTGATTCAGCTCCTCCAGCATCAGACACCCGAGCAGCTAAACACCAAACCAGACCCCCAATAACAGCCACGTCTGATTCAGCTCCTCCAGCATCAGACACCCGAGCAGCTAAACACCAAACCAGACCCCCAATAACAGCCACGTCTGATTCAGCTCCTCCAGCATCAGACACCCGAGCAGCTAAACACCAAACCAGACCCCCAATAACAGACACATCTGATTCAGCTCCTCCAGCATCAGACACCCGAGCAGATAAACTCACACTAATACAGAAGCAGAAACCAGCTTTATTATTAGTGCTGATTGGGAGGAAGCGCAGAGGAAGCGCACTGTTAAACCCAGTGGAGCATCTTCAGCTCCAGATCACCGTCCACATCTACACCTACATTCAAATTGTTTTATTTTTTAACATCACTGTAAATGTTGGTTTGTATGATTGAAGGTAAATGATGATCTGATCTGTTACCGTCTGATTCTCAGGGTTTCAGTGTCAGAACTTAAAATTAGAAGAAATCTGGAGTTTAAACAGTAGATGTTAATGTTACTGTGAGCTGCTATGCTCTGTAGCTATAATCAGATGGACCTCTGGTGGAAAAGGTGGAGGACCTCTGATGTAATGCCTTCCTTTTTATTGCTGTTAGCTCTGCAGGCTTTAGCAAGTTAGCAAGTGATGAAGCCGCACCATATAGCAGATGGAACAGTTTGCAGCCTAAAGCCCAGCAGGTTTCGGGAGGTTAAGCATTTTAATGTCATTTACTGCTATGACTTGTAAACAGCTTCGCCTGCCAAAGAGTTTTCGGGTTAAGTCAAGTCTTAATGATTTCTGGGCAAGTTGTGATGCTGAATTCGACGCTGCTGTTCACTTGAACCCTCGGTCCTCCAAGGGCTCATCTAACACCCATCATTTAAGCTAATAAAGTGAAGAAATGGCCATCAAGGCAGCTCCAGGGGATTGTTGCCAAGAGGGAACGACAAGGGTGTGTTATAACCAGAAGATCAAACTTGACCCAAATTAATTTCCTGTGTTACTGTATGTACTGCTGAGTGTCTCTTTGTTAGATTTACTGAAAGCAGTTTACTTAATTATTTAATGACCAAGTGTTTATTAAAAATCTTGTTTCTTTCTGGATCTTAAATCATTATTTTAATTCTACTACTAACCACTACACCACCATACTAACCACTACACAACCATACTAACCACTACACCACCATACTAACCACTACACAACCATACTAACCACTACACCACCATACTAACCACTACACCACCGTACTAACCACTACACCACCGTACTAACCACTACACCACCATACTAACCACTACACCACCGTACTAACCACTACACCACCATACTAACCACTACACCACCGTACTAACCACTACACCACCACACTAACCACTACACCACCATACTAACCACTACACCACCATACTGACCACTACACCACCATACTAACCACTACACCACCGTACTAACCACTACACCACCATACTAACCACTACACCACCATACTAACCACTACACCACCATACTAACCACTACACCACTATACTAACCCTTACACCACCATACTAACCACTACACAACCATACTAACCACTACACCACCATACTAACCACTACACCACCGTACTAACCACTACACCACCGTACTAACCACTACACCACCATATTAACCACTACACCACCGTACTAACCACTACACCACCATACTAACCACTACACCACCATATTAACCACTACACCACCGTACTAACCACTACACCACCGTACTAAACCACTACACCACCATACTAACCACTACACCACCATACTGACCACTACACCACCGTACTAACCACTACACCACCATACTAACCACTACACCACCGTATTAACCACTACACCACCATACTGACCACTACACCACCGTACTGACCACTACACCACCGTACTAACCACTACACCACCGTACTAACCACTACACCACCGTACTAACCACTACACCACCATACTGACCACTATACCACCGTACTAACCACTACACCACCACACTAACCACTACACCACCATACTAACCACTACACCACCATACTGACCACTACACCACCGTACTAACCACTACACCACCACACTAACCACTACACCACCGTACTGACCACTACACCACCACACTAACCACTACACCACCATACTAACCACTACACCACCGTACTGACCACTACACCACCACACCACTACACTGACCACTACACTAACCACTACACCACCACACTAACCACTACACCACCATACTAACCACTACACCACCGTACTAACCACTACACACCGTACTAACCACTACACCACCATACTAACCACTACACCACCGTACTAACCACTACACCACCGTACTAACCACTACACCACCGTACTAACCACTACACCACCGTACTGACCACTACACCACCGTACTAACCACTACACCACCGTACTAACCACTACACCACCATACTAACCACTACACCACCGTACTAACCACTACACCACCGTACTAACCACTACACCACCATACTGACCACTACACCACCGTACTAACCACTACACCACCGTACTAACCACTACACCACCGTACTAACCACTACACCACCATACTAACCACTACACCACCGTACTAACCACTACACCACCATACTGACCACTACACCACCGTACTAACCACTACACCACCATACTAACCACTACACCACCATACTGACCACTACACCACCATACTAACCACTACACCACCGTACTAACCACTACACCACCGTACTAACCACTACACCACCATACTAACCACTACACCACCGTACTAACCACTACACCACCATACTGTTTGTAAATATGTTCCTGACTACAAATGTTTAAAAATGTTTATAGTTCCCATCAAATTCCATAGTGAGGAAATTCTGACCCATGTTGTGTGTTAGCATGAAACTGAAATTGGGATTTGTGATGATCCAAAACAAGTACATGAAATGCTGATGCTGTGAATATAGAGAAAATAAAGGGTTAATGTTAACACTTAATCTAACCGTTGCTTTCATAAATAATATGTACTTGCTTACTTACTCAGCTCGCTTTACCATTTCAGAGTGGATCAGCCAGAGCGGTCAACCTGCAGGCCATATACGATGTACAGTACATCAGAACATTTAGTTAATTTACGGGGTTTAATAAGATTTAATCACTGAACTTCCAGTGAACTCACACTTGTGTCAGCTCACTCGGCTTCGTACGGCATCTAACGTGTCCTACAGTCCTAATCACAGAAAATACCGAGCGTAATGTGGGTAATTACTGATCAGGGGATATTGTGCTGCTTGAGCTTCACAATCAATATACGGTAGTCGTTTCCAATTTGTGATTTAATTGGCGTCTGAGAGCCTGTGTGTATATCTCATATTAGAGAATAATAACAAACTGCACCAGCGCTCTCTCTCATGGCCGCGGTGCCGCGATGTGTGCTTTTAAAATGAGGTGGGCGAAGTGGATATTAATAGAAAGACAGTTCAGTTACCTCAGATCAGCTGAAGTCTTTCTGCTTTCCTTTACTTTTACATTCACCGCACTGAGAGACGCTCGTATCCACAGTGACCTACAACATTGCTTTGGGTTTGGTAAGGTGGGGCCTTGCTTCAAATCCCAGCAGCCGAAGCCACCCAGAGCTCCAGCCCCTAGCTTCTCCCCTTTTCCCCCTTCCTCGCTCCGCCATAGTGGTCCACACCAGATTAGTGCTCGTAAATGCTTCACACAGAAATGAGTTTGGAGAACATGAGAGAGTCTGCTGTTCGGAAAGCCATTGCAAGTTCATTCCACCATCTCGAGCTCCAGGACAGAAAAGAGTCTTGTCCTTTACCATCCGAGTATCTTAAAGGATGCTGGGTCCAGCCAAGCTGTCCTTGAAGCTTGAATGTCTCCAGGTACAGAAGAACTCTTGAACTCTACAGGGAGGGGGTCCAGTCCTGGCTTTGTAGGCATCAGAGTTTTAAATTTGATGCAGCTTCAGGAAGCCAGTGAAGAAAACACAGCAGTGGAGTGAAATGAGTGAACTTGGGGTGATTGACGAGCTGAGCTGCTGCATTGGGGATCAGCTGAAGGTCCTGATAGTCCACAGAGGAGCGAGTTGCAGTAGTCAAACCTTGAAATGACAGGAGGCTGGACGAGCACCTGGGTGGCCTCCTGAGAGAACGAGAGAGAGAGAGAGAGTCAGATCTGTGGGATGTTGTCGAGGAGAAACCTGCATGACCCAGTCAGGTTCACAATCAGCTGAGAACGATACCTGGTCATCCAGAATCACACCAAGACTTCTCGCATCTTCAGATAGAAAGATCCAAGAGTTCTCAAATGAGATGTTGGAGAGGACCTGTGGTTCCTGTGTTTTGTTTTTTTTACCACTCTGTTTATTGAATTAGCAAGATGGAAAAGGAAAACAGAACAGTGATTGATTACATACATAGATTTTGTATAACAATTGCTTATCCCACTTATAACCCTCACAATTCTAGCCCACCCATCCACCCTCACCCTCCCTCCCGAACCTACCCTGCCACTTGCCATCACCGCTTACAACATAACTTAAACGTGTCAAAAATAAACTATAAATAATAATAAATAATCTCAAATCAAAATAAAAACAAACAAACAAACAAGGAAGTAGATAAAATAAATCATATAAAAAAAGTAAATAAAGTAAGATAAGTCATTAGTCACGGGGGTTTTAGCAGGTTCGGACACAAACGCAGAGCTTTTTGAAAATAAAGAGTACTTTTAATAAACACGAACGTAAACGGAGGGTAAACAAACACAAGAGAAAATACGAACAGACTGGATACAACGACACATGACACCAAAATCCCAAGACAATGACCAGCCCACACAAAGGGCAAACACAGGGTATATATATACGGATTAACAAGAGGGAACATCAATAGGGAACAGGTGTGCGAGGCGGGGCAAGGGCGGAGACGAGGAGCACGTGACAAAACAGAAACACAAGGACGAAACGTAAACAGACGCACGTGGACGGGCGGGTGTGACACCATCATGGCTGCTGTGATCCACCTGGGGCTTCAGATTGCCCGAGCTTTGAAAAGAAGGAGATGAAGGGGGCCCATATACGAGAGTATTGACGAGTATTAACTTGAAGAGTGTGTCTAATTTTTTCTAAATAGAGAAAGAGAGCAACATCATGAAGCCAGCGATCAGATGAAGGAGGAGTTGGACTTTTCCAATGAATCTAAATAAATCATCTAGCTAAGAGGGTCCAAAAAGCAAAGACATCAGAACATGCAGCTGAAACATTAGGGTCTTTATTAGGGCCAAACATAGCAACTAAGAGGCATGGTTCAATTATTAAATTAAGTATAGAGGAGAAGCAGCTAAAGGTAAATGTAGCGGGGCAGAGCCAAAACACATGAAATACTGTAGCTGGGGCCTGGAAACAAAGATGATCAAGATTTGGTTTAAGCTTAGCAAGCCTAACCTTTGTCCAGTAAACTCGATGAACCAACTTCATGTAAGCTCTGCGACTCGCAGTCACCTGTTTACTAGGTAGCTTAGGACACACTCCACACACGCCCCTACACCACCATGGCAACCAAGACATACCTCGCACACACGCATGTCACCATGGGTCACCATCACTTACACCTGTATCCCATTAGTGCTAGCGGCAGCTCTCATTAGCACAACCCATTAAAGTTAGCCACATGCTAGCTTCAGCGTATGGTGTTGTTTTCAGTAACCTGAAACTGTGAGGATCAGATCCTACCTGTCTGTGGTTAGGTCCACAGCAGGGTCCTGTCTATCTCCCTGGAATCCAAAAGAACCTCCAGACTCCAACATCAGCCACGTCACCCACCTCCGAGCGGCTGAGCCCCACTACGGCGGTGCCTGAAGAGTGAGGTCGGTGCCACCACGGATCCACGAACTCCAATCTCAGTATGGGTTTGTCTCCCCGGTCCTGCCGGTCTTCTATAGAGACTGTTTACGTTACTGCTGCGCAGTCCATTGAAAGTCGCCTGACAGCGTGCTGCTCTAACCCGTCCACACAGGGCTGAATCTGGTTCCTCCTCCTGCTCAGGTTCCCCAGGACCATTGGACCAACGCAGGAGGAGCTAGTGAGTCTCTTCATTTATGCAGGCGATCCATTATCTCCATCCAGCCTGCCCTCTGAATCAGCCTGTGGCTACCGCTAGCCCACCTGCTTCCAACACTGTGGACATTCTCGCCTTAGCGAGCTCATTGAACTGTTTTTGTTGTTGCATTAAAGCCTTGCACATGGATCGCATGTCTCCTCTGGAGTCTGATTCCTTACACTTCAACTGAATAAGTCTGTGTCTAGCGCATATTGAGGAAGAATGAATGCGGCGGATTACCTTATCCCAATCCTCCTCCTCAAAAGTTAATTGCAGCTCCTGTTCCCACTGTTGTTTAATAAGGGATATAGGGGTGGGGGTTAAAGAACATATCAGATAATACTTCTAACATTGGCATGAATTTTTACAAAATCATCAAGGGGTGATCATGTGTTTTGATCATCAGCAAGAGTTCTAGCTGATTCAGCCAGGAAGATCCAAGATCTAGCAAATCACTCCTATAAAGTAGAACAAAAGATATCAGGCCAAGTTACATCATTGAACTCTCTGATAGCAGAATAAGACCAAATGGTAAGCACAGCAAACACAACAGAGGTGAAGAACACAGCAGTCCTTTCCTCACCTTCATGAGACTTGACCCAGATAGCCAGCATATATCGGTCAGGTGGCTTGATAAGGTTGGCACCCCGCTGACTGTTTGCTAGTGCTGGTCCATATTCTGAGCACTCAGATTATCCTGCCTTCAAGATCGTTTTTAATCTCCATGCAGGTTTTAAGTATACTAATATTACATAATATTATATAACTGAAAAAAGAAATATAATGACTAGGCCTCAAACAAAACGATGTAGTAAAATTATAACAAGTGTCTGGACACTCTCAACTGATTTGGGTCTGAATCCATCCTTGAAGATCACGTACACCATATATGCTGATGGTCTTCTCTGGGGCGGATGGGATCTTCCAACAAGACAATGAGACACAGATCACATGGCTATAAATATCCAGCATTGGTTGGAAGAGCTGACCAAGACTTCCAAGATTCAGACTTGAACCCAACTGAGCATCTATGGGACCACCTGAATGGTGGTGTTGGCTCTATGGATCCTCCTCCACGCTCTCTCCAGCAGTTGTGGGATGCACTGCAGTCAGCATGATACCTCCAGATACCTGTGACCATCTACCAGGACCTTACTGAGTCTCCCAGTATGCCTGCACACAGCGGTTGCTCTGGATATTACTAAACTAATTTACAAAGGTTGATGAAAGAAAAAAATGAGGCGAAAACAAATAAATTGGACTGTCATTGTAAAATGGAGTGATGAAAGGTGGAATTATCTTTAACGTTTTGCTTGAACACTGGTGGACCACCAAGGAAACACTGAGCAAACACCAATGCACCGCCAGCTTTGCCATTAGCGGCCCAACAGAGGTCCACTATCCTCCACTATCAGGGGAAAAGGGAAGTAACGTCATAAGTCGAAGCCGTCACGTTAGAAAATGAACCAGTCACGCAGCCCTAGGAGCGGTATAGCTTCCCCACGCGCAGCAGACTGGCCCAGACCCCAAGGGACCCCCACACCACTAATTTCAGGAGGATCAAAGACTGGTTCTCTGGGCTGCTATCTGGCCTGAAAACAGCTTTCACACTTCACCAAACGCACCGGACTCGCGGATCAAGCGATCCTGAGTCTGGAAAAAAACACCCCAAGTTATTAATTTCCCAGCGTAGGATATATCTATATATCTATATATCTATATATATATATATATATATATATATATATATATATATATATATATATATATATATATATATATATACATACATGCACTATCAGTCAAAAGTTTGAACACACCTCCACAGGTTCTTCTTATGTGTACTATATTAATAGTACTAATATTAGTGAATAAGTGTGAGGAGATCAGAACTATAGAATAGTCGGTATGGAATTATTCCTGGAGCAGAATTAAACATCTGGTTGTGTTTAAAGAATGTTTAGAGAGTCTTTTAGAAATGAGCTAATTTGCTCTGATGCAGGTTTACATACTTTGAACATTCTGACCAGCAGCTTCATGAGGAGCCACATGAGCTGCTTCTCTAACAGGACTGAAGAAGATAGTGTAGATGCTGAGATCTTGTTCTGATAAACAGGTTTGGGGTTTTATAGCTCTTATAAAAATATACATTCTCATTTTTACGTTTAAATACACTCAAATGTTTGTTTTAGTAATATTTGTGGGCTCCAACTTCACTATTTACACTCGTCTTCATAGTTATACACATATGTATGTATAATGCAGCTTGTATGCTCTTTGGAAGGAAGTTATCCACATAAGCCAACTGGATCTTACGAGTTAGCCCAGGTTCTCTGGCTTCATAGAGAAAAATCAGCATCTGTCTTAATCACAGGAAGAAGACACAGTGATGCTCTCTCTCTTTATATATATATATATATATATATGTTGTAGGATGAGAGGATAGGAGCGCCGGGCAAAACATCTTCTCCAAAAACTCTTAATTAGGTTGACTTTTATTACTTTTGCTAATGCACCTGTGAATGAAGTGTTTACTCCCTCTTTTAGTAGAACACAGATGGCACTGCCCACCTCTCAGGATATCATCTGTTAGTGCGCCAGTTCCTCCAAAGCCATTTGTGTAATCCGTGCATGTAGTGCAGCTCCGAGGGAGGATCTTTATATATGAACTCTATCTGACCGTGACGAGTGGGCAGAAACTTTCCTGATGGAGTCATTCCACTCCAACCTCTGCCTGTCAATACAGCTTTAAACTGGATGGATTTCTATAGTTCTGACCTTTGGGTTGAGTGTGTCCTTGGTCAGGTGGAGATGCAGTGAGGGCGCTGGCTTGTTTGCATGAGTCGAGCTTCTGTGTGTTCCAGGTTTTATTAACTGTCGTTATGTAATCTCTGTATAGCACCGTATATGACGTCTGTATGATTCATGCAGTGTACGTGAATTGAATGGAGTTTTTTTTTTTACTTTCTGTTTCGAGGAATTCAGAAGACGGTGTGCTAATGTTACAGCCTTTCTGTGTATATATATATATATATTAGATAGATAGATAAATAAATAGAGCCGCACTTCATACATTGTTTTGTACTATTTTCAATGAAGTATAAGGTTTATATGTATATTAAAGGTTTATATGTTGGTGTAATGAGCTGGTAGCTTCACATTAAGTTCTAAAACATACATTACGTTAACTTATTAATTAAAAAACAAACATTTTCACATAATAATCAACATAAATCTGAACAGAGAACTACAGATATAAATAAACACAGCTGACACACCTGCAGGTACAGACAGAGATCTGAACCCACTTCCAGCCCGACTCTGGTCCTGTTCACTGCTGGTGGAGCATACAAGGAGCTTCATCAGTAGATGTCTCTTCTTCTTCACCGTCAGCAGACTCTGTTTTATCATCAGACACCCGAGCAGCTAAACACCAAACCAGACCCCCAATAACAGACACGTCTGATTCAGCTCCTCCAGCATCAGACACCCGAGCAGCTAAACACCAAACCAGACCCCCAATAACAGACACGTCTGATTCAGCTCCTCCAGCATCAGACACCCGAGCAGCTAAACACCAAACCAGACCCCCAATAACAGACACGTCTGATTCAGCTCCTCCAGCATCAGACACCCGAGCAGCTAAACACCAAACCAGACCCCCAATAACAGTCATGTCTGATTCAGCTCCTCCAGCATCAGACACCCGAGCAGCTAAACACCAAACCAGACCCCCAATAACAGACACATCTGATTCAGCTCCTCCAGCATCAGACACCCGAGCAGCTAAATCTACACTGATACAGAAGCAGAAACCAGCCTAATTATTAGTGCTGATTGGGAGGAAGCGCAGTGGGTGGAGCCAGAGAGGTTCAGTGGGTGGAGTCAGAGAGGTTCAGCTCTTTCAGTCTAATCAAAAAAACCTCAAAAGTTAAACAGACTGGAGACCAAATAGTGACCCTAGTGGAGCATCTTCTGTGAGAACATGATCATCGCCCACATCTACACCTACATTAATATAATTTTCTTTTTTAACATCACTGTAAATGTTGGTTTGTATGATTGAAGGTAAATGATGATCTGATCTGTGTCTGATTCTCAGGATTTTCTGGCCATATCTCAGACTTCACCTAAACCGCCTTACAGTTTGAACCTCGTGCTTCATTAAAGAAGAATCTCGTTCCACTCTGTGCTAACTGCATCAGCCAAATGTGAAATATGCAAATACTTCTGCAGGTGTGGAGAGAAGGTAAGAGGATTCTTTCTCAGCGTCCTGCGTTCCTACGGAAGAGCCGACTCAAGCAGGACTTCTCCTGGCCATTGTGAGTAGCGGCTCTGTGATAATTCCCAGGTAGCTAATTCCCAGTCCGGGCTAATAACGCTGGTAATGAGCTCTAAAGCCTCAAGATCGGCTTTCAGTCATCCAGCTCCGGCTTTGATCTGTACTCGTGTTTCACACACTCGTGGGGGTCTGAGCTACCTGCCACTAATTCCCCAAATACACCCGTCTACAGGATTCTCAACCACATTACATCAGACGCAGCCGGAGATATATTTAGAGCGTAACACACCGGGGAACATCACAAGTGAGGTAAACGAGGAGAACGTCGCTTCTGGGCTGGGTTTATGGCAGCTGACGTGGAGTCGAAGCATGTAGTATGTAACTCTTGCATATGATTGTTATATGGTTTGTTTAATCCTGTCATGTTGGCCCAAACAGAGTGCCGTCTTCAGACGCTGCTTCAGTTCATAGCTGTAGAGATTATTCCCTGTAAAACCAGATATACAGAGCAAATAGACTCAATACTCTGTTAATGCAGAAGCAAGATTAATTCATGTAATAATTGAGATTTATACTGGTCCTTTAGATTGCCAGCACCAAAATTATGAAACAACATATATATATATATATATATATATATAAAGTTTGGGATCACAGTGAAATGTTCTTGTTTTAATGGAGTATCTTCTTCCTTAACACAACAATGGACTGACGGGTCTCTAAAGAAAGTTGTTTGTTTCTGGTCATTGTGAGTCGATCAGCAAGCCATCAACTGCTGATCTTCAGATACTAAACTAACCTAGAATGTTGTTCCCTTTTATACTCACTTATTAGTAGAATGTTTTTCAGCTGTGATCACAATTGATCAAGAGTGTCCTAACAACCAATTAGTCCAATAACATCCTTAACTTGGATTGGTGGTCGTACCAGGAGATTTAGACAGAGGACTGAGAATTACTGATAATAGACTATATGCAAAATAAGCCTCTATACAAAAATAGACTTAAATACAAACATTTTTATTCTTTAAAATCATCTGATACACTTACATTAATAGTGAAATAGACAATATTGTTTGTGAATTGCATGAAAGCGGCATGAAATGAAATTCTAATATATTTATTTATATATATAATATGTATTTAAACTAGTGTCTCCAAAATCCTGACTTTACAGGAGAGGCCAAACCGTCTTTACTGTCAGTGTAAACTGTTTTCACACATTAGAGACAGCTGTTACTGCGTTCATATGATGATGAAAACTAAAAATTGTCAAAAATGAAAATACAAGTTTTTTACAATCTAACCATTAATTTTTAATTTGATGTTGACTGTTGTTTACCAGTGTGAAAATAATACAAGACTTTTTCTTAAGCATCTGATTTGTTGTGTTGGGTCATTTTGTTTATGCTATCTCCGCAGGCCCTAGACTATAACTTGAAGTATCAACACTGGTATCTACATTGGTGTGATATTTTTTTTTAATAAAATTAATACAATTAAGGTAACAGTATCATATAAAAAAATTATTGAAGTTTATTCTCTCTAGTCAACACATACATGATGGGGCATCACATTCTTATCTCTCTCTCTCTCTCTCTCTCTCTCTCTCATATATATATATAATTAATTTGATTAATTAAGGTTCAAGTTTATTTATTTATATGCGCCTTTCACAACAGATATTGTCATAAAGCAGTGTTACAAAAAAATCCAGGTCCAAACCCACAATGAGAATATTATTAGTTCATGATGTTTGTGGTCCTCAAAGTAAAATATTTCTTTTTCACTGCTGTGATGATAAAAATCTGACCAATGCTGGAAATAACCAATAAACAACAGAGGATTTTATAAAAAATAAACAAAAAATGTTTAGGATAAATAAAATTTAGAAGAAATGTTTGTAATGCTGCACTAGTTTTAGGTCACTATTCAAACTGAAGCTAATTTGTGAAAGTAACCATGTTTAGATCTCCCATTGAAACTGGTTCAGGCAGCTTTTAGGAGGATTTAATCCACTACGTGAGGAGTCGCTACCGGCTCAGCACACAGTCATTAAAGCAAAAGGAGGAAATACAAAGAACCTCTAATGTAATTCAAGGTAAGTCACAGAATCTGCTTTTCACTCAAACTGCTAATCTGATCACATTATTATCATAAAAACTTCGAAAACAGAGAGTGAAAGGAAAGCAAGTGCTTCAGAGCTCTCAGACTTCTAGTTCATTCCTCACTTCAACAGATGAAGTACGTGTTTTAATAATAACACATTACCTCAAACAAAATGATCCAGAACATTCCTTTCTTGGTCTTTACTTTTTATTCATTATAAAATTTCTACACTACATATGGAACATAAAGAAACAGGCATTTATTTTCAGAATAGAGACTTAAGGTTTAGTTACAACAGCAGTGATTTATTTTGTAAGGTTATAAAAAAATCTGCTGGACCTAAAAACATATGGAAGAAAAGCACAGTCACTGTAGTTTATATAGTTTATATCCAGCCCGTCGCCTCTGTCATGTCTGTCAGCACGGCTGGTGGTTCAGGTTGCAGCTTGTGCGTAGGCTCACAGCTGGCAGCTGCGTCCAAGTCCATTGTGTGGACGTTTGTTAACCACATTCCTCCGACTCACAGGATCCTGGAGATAGATGTACGTGTGGATCATCACCTAATGATCTTTATCTTCTTTGATCAGACGGGTCCAAGACAGCATGATGTCTCTTTTCACAGGATTACACTGTTTCCACTAAAACAACAGAAGTAAATATTACTTACATGTCATTTGTTTATATAGATGATAGTATTTTGGCTCAGCAGATGCTGTTGGTTCATGGCTGGACCACCCGACCCAAGAAAATCTGCCCAAAACCCAGAAAATAAAGACCTAGCCATACAGATCGAGGCTAGTTGTACCTCTAGTCGACCAGACTTTAATAGGGTGTGTCTGCTGGTTTGGGGTAGACCATGTTCAGATCTCCTCCTAGATTGTCTGTACTGTGGTATCCTCAGGAGTGAAGCTTATCCTCTAACCTGCTCTTCCTCTTCACTTTGACCCCAAGAAAAGAAGTTACAACAGCAGCCGCACATAACCAGCCAACCTATAAAGGACTGGGTAATTAGTAAGTACGTACATAAAACTGAGGGGGGGGTTCTAGCCAGCCACTTTAACTGTGCACCAATGGAAACACCAACTTTGTGTCTGCAAAGTATATATTTACATATACAAGTACACAAACTCACAACAAACTCAATGTAACTCTAAGAATTTAGACTCGCCGAGCTGGAATCGTCTAAAAATTGAGGTGGACTGCATAAAAACCTGGATCGCTTCATCGTTTTTCTGTAGCTAGTCGAGTAGAGAAGAGATGATATGGGATAAGTAAAGGTTAGAGGACTGAGGTTGAGTTATTTATGTCCACAACATCCACAAGAGTGGCAATATGGCCGCCCAGGTAGGTCCATAATAATCTCCACAAACAACGTATTTCAACTGTTCCTCAAGACGGAGGTCTACAATATACACTCAACGGAACGTTTTTAAAACAAACTTGGAACAGTGGAATTATGATGCTACATGAAAATATCTTTTTGGAGCTCCACAAAATCATGAATATTTTTAATGTATATGTTCACCTGCGCCAATTCAATTACTTCAACTGAATTTCAATTCAATATATATACTGACTTATATAGATATACTGATCTTCATCCAACTAAACTCAAACAGATGTATCTATCTGTATCACCCAGATTAACGACCATTCCCAAAACCCAACTCAGCAGTAGAGAAACTAAGAACTTGCTCTCATGGCCTTTAATACTAAAGCTAATCAATTACAATATAATCTATAATTACAGGTACATGCATATGGGAAGGTAACCTTGCAGGGAATAACTACACACTGATGGTGACTGAGGAGAGAAAGACACGCCCAGTATGCACATAGATGCTTAAGTATGTGAGTTGAACTCATTAAGGTTACGCTGCCCAAACATGAGACACGTAAATCAATCTCCAAGCCCTGGAAATGCACCCAACCCAACCGTCATGGGCCAATAAAATTGGTTGGGGGGCGTGGCCATGCCAGACCATTCCTTGTGTAAGCGAAAAAGTGACATTAGGTCTACTAGAAATACAGAAGCATCAACAAAAAGATTGTTTATTTGGGTTGAAAAACACTACATTTAGATTTTCCTTACGTAAACCCAGCAGCCACACAAAAGCAGTTGTGGCCTGAAGGTTAGGGACCGTAACGTGTGCTCACTGCCCCCTAGTGTGTATGTCCACTAGTGTGTGTATATGTGGGTGTTTCACTGCCCCTAGTGTGTATGCTCACTACTGTGTGTATATATGTAGGTGTTTCACTGCCCCCTAGTGTGTATGCTCACTACTGTGTGTGTATATATGTAGGTGTTTCACTGCCCCCTAGTGTGTATGTTCACTAGTGTGTGTGTATATGTGTGTGTTTCACTGCCCCCTAGTGTGTATGTTCACTAGTGTGTGTATATGTGTGTGTTTCACTGCCCCCTAGTGTGTATGTTCACTAGTGTGTGTATATGTGTGTGTTTCACTGCCCCCTAGTGTGTATGTTCACTAGTGTGTGTATATGTGGGTGTTTCACTGCCCCCTAGTGTGTATGTTCACTAGTGTGTGTATATGTGGGTGTTTCACTGCCTCTCCTAAGAAAGGTCTTCAGACATTAAAAAAGCCAAATTAGCTAATCGCCACTTGCAGCTACACGAAGACTCCCTCTTCAGCCACCAAGTGGTGGGAGTAGTGTATTGCATTAAGGTGAGGTCCACAAGCACCATATTAATGCCTTTATGTGTGACCGCCTGGCATCCACAAACTTTTGGTTATATGATGTATTTTAATATATAGTGTGTCTCAAACCCTAGTGAGTGTGTAAGTAGGCTGTCTAGGTAGCAGCTGTGTAAGTAGGCTGTCTAGGTAGCAGCTGTGTAAGTAGGCTGTCTAGGTAGCAGCTGTGTAAGTAGGCTGTCTAGGTAGTGAGTGTGTAAGTAGGCTGTCTAGGTAGTGAGTGTGTAAGTAGGCTGTCTAGGTAGTGAGTGTGTAAGTAGGCTGTCTAGGTAGTGAGTGTGTAAGTATCAGTGTTCTCTCCTCATCTCTCCTCATAAAACAGATTACTGAGACGCTCTAGTTAGAGAGAGACTGCGTCACGGCTTGTTCCCCCCACTGCAGCACGCCACCGGTGGTTCAGCTGGTTGCTAAGCTACCGGACGGCATCCAAAACAATAGCCTGAGGCTTAAAACTCTGCTAGCATAAATGCTCATGTCTGGAGTATAAAGTGTAAATGGTGAAGGACTCGTTACAGAGTTGATAATAAAATACTGTTTTGTGTGATTATATGACCAGAAACACATTAAAACTCCAGAGAATCAAAATAACTCACATTTTAAAACCACTTCACTGCTCCTAGATCAGCCTGCACTGCATCATGGGATTGTTTTAGTGGCTGAGGAAGAGTTCTAGCTTCCTTAAAATCAGGTCTAAATAAGGTTCCTCAGTAGAAGCATGTTTAAGGTATGTAAGAATTGGGACAGACTACATGTCGGAAGCACATACTATGACGTAACATGCTGCCTATGTAGGAGCTCAGTAGGATTTGAGACACAGTCCTAGTCATTCCGTGATGTCACATGAGATGCACAACTAGGAGTGTTGAATCGGAGGCTTTGAATACATAGCCAAGAAATATAATTCAGTTGTTATTGATAGAGTTTACTACAATAAACTATTATAGTATATATTAATAATATACATACACTCTCTTTTTTTGTTTGTTTGTTTGTTGTTTGTTTGTTTTCTCCCCCTTTAATGCTTTATCTGTCCTGTAAACTGCCTGTTTGCCTTGCCTTTTGTCTGTCCTGCTTCTCAGTGTGTATATGTTAGTTTTCCAGCAATTAGAAATAAACAGAAGTGTTGAGTTTTAACTTCACGTTTTAAAAAATATTCATATTTAAATGTTTAGCGACGCTCAGTCAGGTGTACGAGGCTGCCAGGGCAGCAAGGATACGCAAGATGTTACAGGGTGTCAGGATGTTTAGGATTCTGTCCGTGTCGTCTCCTGATTTGTTCAGCGGAGTGTGTGAGAGTATGTGTGCTGTGGGTTGGCTGGAGGCAGCCTGGGGGCCCCGGGGCCCCCGCGGTGGTTTTGTCTCTCGCACCTTCGCTCTGCCTCACGATTAACATGTAATGGCCGCCGGAGCCTGTGCATTTCCCAGCAAATCAGTGCCGCTCCCACGTGAGGCCGCACGAGCGCGGGCCATGAGGAACGCTGGGATCCTCTGGGGGTCTCGCATCAGCGGAGGAAGTCTCGCTGCTCTTCCCTCGTAAATATCTCCACCGCTCTCTCTCTCTGTCTTGGCTCCTCCTTCCCCACTTCCCCGCTAACAAACTCCCAGCGCTGTGGCTTTACCTCAGGCGGCAGGCCCTAATTATTCCCTCTCGCCCCAAACCTGTGAGACACCTGTCCGTTACCTCTCTGCCTGCGAGACTCAGGGCCATTATTTGTCAATCAAACCTTCTGCCCGACAATATAATGCTGCCGCTCCTCCGTCCGCTGCCTTTATTGGCATTGAAAACTGCCAGCCAGAGTGCATTTTTATCGATTCCCCTTATTCCTTTCGTCCCCCGGACTGTTATTGTGCAGGGCTCCCACAGGACAGCCAGACTACAAACACAAACACAAAGTTTTCTGGCGAACACTGAGGCTCATTTCTTCAGAACAAGCTCCAGCTGCATTTGGGCGACTCCTGTACTTTAACAATGAAGACCAGGGGCCTCAGTTCCACTGTGGAGCCAGAACCTTCTCAGGGCTGCACTGCTACGGTGTGCGCTGATGAGGACTCGATTTGTGTTACACAACAGAGAACACGTTCACTCCAGCTCCGGTCACTCGGCGTGCTCTCAGGCTCCTAATTCTCTGGTATGTGTGGTATTTGAGCTGGTGTTTGAGGTCAGTTACTGAAAAACAATTACATTTTTACTAGTGTGTGTGTGTGGGTGTGTGTGTGTGTGGGTGTGTGTGTGTGTGTGTGTGTGGGTGTTTCACTGCCCCCTAGTGTGTGTGTGGGTGGGTGTTTCACTGCCGCCTTGTGTGTGTGTGGGTGCATGTGAGTGTATGTATGTGATTGTTTTACTGCCCCTGGAGTGTGTGCGTGTGTGTGGGGGAGGGTATCACTACACCCTTGTGTGTACCTTGTGTGATGGATTACAGGATGACCAACACAAACTGTGCAGCAGCAGATGAGCTACTGTCTCTGACTTTACATCTACAAGGTGGACCAGCAAGTAGTAGGAGTGTCTAATAGAGTGGACAGTGAGTGGACACAGTGTTTAAAAACTCTAGCAGCACTGATGTGTCTGATCCACTCACACCAGCACAACACACTCTAACACACCACCACCACCAAGTCAGTGTCACTGTAGTGCTGTGAATGACCCACCTCCATAATAATATCTGCTCTGTGGTGGTCCTGTGGGGGTCCTGATCATTAAAGAACAGAGTAATAAAGTATACAGAGAATCAGATGAACTACAGTCTGGAAGTGGAGCTCCTGTATGGTCAGTGGAGCTCCTGTACGGTCAGTGGAGCTCCTGTATGGTCAGTGGAGCTCCTGTATGGTCAGTGGAGCTCCTGTACGGTCAGTGGAGCTCCTGTATGGTCAGTGGAGCTCCTGTACGGTCAGTGGAGCTCCTGTATGGTCAGTGGAGCTCCTGTACGGTCAGTGGAGCTCCTGTATGGTCAGTGGAGCTCCTGTATGGTTAATAGAGGCTCAATACTTTAATTGCAGGACCTGAAGACGCCTGATTGAACTAAGAGCCTCGTTTTTAAATTGCATAACATTGTAAGTACCTACTGTTGAACGAGTGCTGCTTTTTAAGGATGGTAAGTATTCAGCTCTGCATACGCGACTTGAATCCACCAGAAGCCCTTGATGCTGCATTGTTAACCATTTATTGAAGAAACGTATAATAAAGTATTTCTTTGAACAGAGATTTAAACTATTTTAACGTTCGTATGGAAAGACCTATAAACACATTTATTCAAAAGCTGCCGAGCGAAATGACACATCTGTTCCAAAACATCTCTCAGCGTAATAACCTTCACACGAAGGGTTTCAGCCGAGTTGTCTTGTCACATTTACATATTTCCATTTGAAATTTCTTTTGATGTTTTCAAAGAGTAGGTGTACCTTCATAAATGGGATGTAAAGAAGTCACCATTCATTTCATTCTGCCTTAATCGTTCCTCAGTTGTCGGGTAAGATGTTTTGACCTTTGCTTGAAAATAAAAATAACCTCTATCATTTCCTGACTGGTTGGAGTAAATCGTGTTCTCTTCGGCGTTCTTCGAAAACATTCCAATGTAAAGCTCTTGGCTTTCTATTGGCTTTCTATTGGTTTATCCCTCTATTTGTCTGCGCGAGAATGCATGAAAAGCTCTGGACGGGCAATAAAGGACGCTCCAATCTTGTAAAGCTTAGAGGACAGTTGGGTCAGTGTTGGTCGCTACACTCTAAAAAATAAAGCATCAGGTTAACAAAACATATTAAGGTAATGATTCACATGAGTTTTTTTGAGCTCTGCCTGTTTGGTGAAGTTTGGTCAATTAGCTTTTACACATTCTATTTTTAATACATCAATCCAACTAGCTAGCAGGTTCATGCGTTTGTACCTTCACATCTTCCACACAGCACATGATCAGAATTAATCACAACTGAAAACTGAAAACCAGAAAACACAACAAATAACTGTGTGGGTCATAAATGTTTTGTAAATTATACAACAACAGTCTACTAACCAACTAACTACCTAATCAACCAACGGAATAACTACCCAATCAACCAACAAACTATCAAACTAACTAACCAAACAATCAACTAATTAACTAAATAACTAACAAACTAATCAACTAAATAATTGCCTTATCAACCAACCGACTAACTAACCAACTAACTACCTAATCAACCAACTAAATAACTACCCAATCAACCAACAAACTATCAAACTAACTAACTATTTAACAAAACAATCAATTAATTAACTAATTAACTAACAAACAAACTAATCAACTAACTAACTAATTACCTTACCAACCAACCAACCAACCAAATAACTAACCAATTAACTACATAATTAACCAACTAAATAACTACACAATCAACCAACAAAATGTCAAACTAACTAATAAACCAACTAACTAACTAACTATATAATGAACCAACTAACTACCCAATTAACCAACTAAATAATGAACTAACTAACTTCCATATGAAAAACCTGATTTAGTGTGGTGTAGTTTCTCCACACAGTGAGGTTTGTGGTGTTCAGTATGTGGGGAATTCCAGTGCGGAAGTAAAAATATTAATTTCTCCAAACTATTTTTCCAGAAAGTGAATGTTAATCTTTATTATTTAATCCAACATTGTAATCCCTCACCTGTTCCTTGCTTTGTTCCCAGGTTACTTGTTTCCTGTTGTTAGTCTCAGTATGTATAGCTCCTGTTTTCTCTTAGTGTTTGTGGTTCGTTGATGTTGCTAATGTTTATGTCATGCTGGGTTTTTGGTTTTGTTTACTACATGCTCCAGTTTTGTTTGTATTTCCTGTTTGTTTGTGTGCTTAGTGTTTAGTTTATTTGTTTTGTTTTTATTAAAGTTTGGTTTGTGTGCAGTGTCTCGTCCGTCCTGCCTTCTCCTTGTCATAAGGTAACTTCTGCGTCGCGTAAGGTGGACTGGAAAAGCTTAATAAGAAGAACTTCTTATTCTTACATAGAGCAACGACATTACATCCAACTTTCATCAAAGAATTGTAAAATATTCTGTAGACTTTTCTTCTCGCTGCACTTTCTTGAACACTGTTATCACTAGAGTCTCTTCTCTGGTCTAATCTCTGCTGTATCGCTGTATCATCAGCTCCGGAGTTAATGTCTTGGTTGAAATTAAGTGGCGTTGAGGAGTTGAGGAGTCGATTCCATCGATTTCAGCAGCGAGACCCAAAAGTCGGAGTCGATTCTAGAAAACCTGGCGTCGTTCTTCACTTCCTGAAGGACAGTGGCGACTGAATCTGCTTAGAACAAGCAAGACAAGGTGAATGCAAGCTCTGCTAAACACCACAGACTCTGGGAGATAACACTGTTTTCACTACAAGCTACGCTAGACTGAGCAGAAATGCAGCTTCGTAAGCCATCGTGATCATGTAGGTTTAGAAAAAACTGCTGACTCTGATCAGAACGAGTCGTTTGACTGACACACGATACGACAGGACATGGAACAAGAGCACTACCTACGTCTCTGACCGAAGGTGCTAAATTTAAAACACCAACCCAAACCTCTGTATGTCTGCTCTTACCATTCTGTGGAGGAGAACCAGCACCAGAGCTTCCTTATCCAGAGAACTGTCTCGCTTATGAAGCTCAGAGGAAGCAGACGAGTCGGTGCTGGTGAGTCTATCAGTTCAGTAACTGTTTTCTGATCAGTGTCCACCGCGCTAGGCTATCTGGACTGTAACTAACACCCACGCAGAGTGGCTCGGGCAGCTGGCTGGACTTGGGTTTAACCGGCTTTCAGAAATATAAACTCACCGTCTGTGTGTAGGAGGACACGCCCACCTTCCCACTGTGCAGGTACTGATACGCTTCAGTACTTTTATAGTTTTTCATTACTGAACCGTCTACACCTTCCGAGAGTACAGAGTAATTAAACATGTCTCCATAAGTAACCTCAGACCACCTTCTCATATCACCCACCCACTGTGTTATTAACCTCAGATCACCTTCTCATATCACCCACCCACTGTGTTATTAACCTCAGACCACCTTCTCATATCACCCACCCACAGTGTTAATAACCTCAGACCACCTTCTCATATCACCCACCCACTGTGTTATTAACCCCAGACCACCTTCTCATATCACCCACCCACAGTGTTAATAACCTCAGACCACCTTCTCATATCACCCACCCACAGTGTTAATAACCTCAGACCATCTTCTTATATCATCCACCCACTGTGTTATTAACCTCAGATCACCCACCCACTGTGTTATTAACCTCAGACCACCTTCTCATATCACCCACCCACAGTGTTAATAACCTCAGACCATCTTCTTATATCATCCACCCACTGTGTTATTAACCTCAGACCACCTTCTCATATCACCCACCCACTGTGTTATTAACCTCAGACCACCTTCTCATATCATCCACTGTGTTATTAACCTCGGAGGAGACAATGTTGTCCCATTAGAACTTCTTACTGTCTCTCTGGTCTCCTCCCATGTAACTGTATTGATTTTGGTTAGCTGAGCGGAAGTTCTAACACAAAGGCGGAAGAGACACATGCTCGAAAGTGGGCGTGGCCAAATACAGTGAATACTGAACTGTATTTGTAATGTGTCAGTCTTTCAGTTGCTGATGACAAAATGCTGATACC
>CM038704.1:52809044-52839044 GCA_021613375.1 Megaleporinus macrocephalus
CTAAAAACAACTCAACCTACCATTACTAAAAACAATTCAACCTACAATTACTAAAAACAAATCAACCTACCATTACTAAAAACAACTCAACCTACAATTACTAAAACAACTCAACCTACAATTACTAAAAACGAATCAACCTACAATTACTAAAAACAAATCAACCTACCATTACTAAAAACAACTCAACCTACAATTACTAAAAACAAATCAACCTACCATTACTAAAAACAAATCAACCTACCATTACTAAAAACAACTCAACCTACAATTACTAAAAACAACTCAACCTACAATTACTAAAAACAACTCAACCTACAATTACTAAAAACAAATCAACCTACCATTACTAAAAACAACTCAACCTACCATTACTAAAAACAACTCAACCTACCATTACTAAAAACAACTCAACCTACCATTACTAAAAACAACTCAACCTACCATTACTAAAACAACTCAACCTACAATTACTAAAAACAACTCAACCTACAATTACTAAAAACACCTCAACCTACCATTACTAAAAACAACTCAACCTACCATTACTAAAACAACTCAACCTACAATTACTAAAAACAACTCAACCTACCATTACTAAAAACAACTCAACCTACAATTACTAAAAACAACTCAACCTACAATTACTAAAAACAAATCAACCTACCATTACTAAAAACAACTCAACCTACAATTACTAAAAACAACTCAACCTACAATTACTAAAAACAACTCAACCTACAATTACTAAAAACAAATCAACCTACCATTACTAAAAACAACTCAACCTACCATTACTAAAAACAAATCAACCTACCATTACTAAAACAACTCAACCTACCATTACTAAAAACAACTTAACCTACCATTACTAAAAACAACTCAACCTACCATTACTAAAAACATTAGTGTTTATATGTTTATATTCACCGTATTTGGCCACGCCCACTTTCAAGCGTGTGTTTCTTCCTGTTAGAACTTCCGCTCAGCTAACCAAAATGAATACAGTTACATGGGAGGAGACCAGAGAGACAGTAAGAAGTTCTAATGGGACAACACTGTCTTCTCCGAGGTTAATAACACAGTGGGTGGGTGATATGAGAAGGTGGTCTGAGATTAATAACACAGTGGGTGTGTGATATGAGAAGGTGGTCTGAGGTTAATAACACAGTGGGTGGGTGATATGAGAAGGTGGTCTGAGGTTAATAACACAGTGGGTGGGTGATATGAGAAGGTGGTCTGAGGTTAATAACACAGTGGGTGGGTGATTTAAGGGGGCAGTCGTGGGCTGAAGGTTAGGGATCCGGTCTTGTGACCGGAAGGTCGCCGGTTCGATCCCTGGGACCGGCAAGTCATGACTGTAGTGCCCTTGGGCAAGGCACCTAACCCCAACTGCTCCCCGGGCGCCGTGGATAAGGGCTGCCCACCGCTCCGGGCACGTGTGCTCACCACCCCCTAGTGTGTATGTTCACTAGTGTGTGTATATGTGGGTGTTTCACTGCACGGATGGGTTAAATGCGGAGGTCAAATTCCGCTGTGTGTAAACACATGTGGCTAATCGTACGTCGTCGTACGTCGTACGTTGATATGAGAAGGTGGTCTGAGGTTAATAACTCAGTGGGTGGGTGATATGAGAAGGTGGTCTGAGGTTAATAACACAGTGGGTGGGTGATATGAGAAGGTGGTCTGAGGTTACTTATGGAGACATGTTTAATTACTCTGTACTCTCGGAAGGTGTAGACGGTTCAGTAATGAAAAACTATAAAAGTACTGAAGCGTATCAGTACCTGCACAGTGGGAAGGTGGGCGTGTCCTCCTACACACAGACGGTGAGTTTATATTTCTGAAAGCCGGTTAAACCCAAGTCCAGCCAGCTGCCCGAGCCACTCTGCGTGGGTGTTAGTTTCAGTCCAGATAGCCTAGCGCGGTGGACACTGATCAGAGAACAGTTACTGAACTGATAGACTCACCAGCACCGACACGTCTGCTTCCTCGGAGCTTCATAAGCGAGACAGTTCTCTGGATAAGGAAGCTCTGGTGCTGGTTCTCCTCCACAGAATGGTAGGAGCAGACATACAGAGGTTTGGGTGGAAGTTTTAAATTGAGTGTGGAGGGGGGTTGAAATTCAGTGCTCTGAGCCAGTGTTTTTGTTGACAAGTGATTTTTGTTTTTTTTTCATGACGAAAACGAGATGATAACTAAATAAAAACATAAAAAGATAAAATATAATAAATAAAATGGAGACAAAGATGTTCAGGCCGGTCTGGACCATCATCATCTCTAATGTGTGTTCTGATTCAGTGGTGTGTCCTGTTTACTGAAGTAGTCTAGTATCAGCATCTTATACCATCAACTACTGAAACACCAACACACCACACATACCGTTCAGTATATTTCAGTATATTTACTGTTTAAATGCTGAACTGAATGAATTATTTATAAAACTTTAAATCAACTTGAAGTTAACACAAGGGCTGTTTTAACAAAAACAGAAAAAAGTAAATAAAATAACATTGTCTTGTTAACTCGGTTTAACATCTTTACAGTTTCTCTCTCTCGTGTTCTTCTCTCAGACTTTCTCTTGTTTAGTGAGAGAAGTGAGCTCTTGGTGATCCAGCCAGGACTTTAAACCTGGGCTGAAATGGTGTGAGGGTCATTCTCACACAGAAGAGAGATACGGCTATGTTTAATTCTCCTCGCTCTCAGAACAGATGAGATGTTGGTGTGGAGCTGTCTGTGGGAAGAATAAACATGTCTCGGTTCATTTCTGGTTGAAAAGTCGTTTTTCGAGTTTCCATTTTTTATAGAATGAGCTTTTCTCCGACTGCAGCTTCCCGCTTCGTACCTCGCCTGTGTTCGCACCGTGAGCCTGAATCTGCACAGACCTGATTGGCTGAGGAGCCTTTGGTGATCTTACAACGCACGAGATTGGTCAGTGAGTTTACTGCGCCCGTATATACCGTAAAGACAAGAAACGTTCCTCCGCTTAAAATAAACACAGTCGAAACACTATTTGGGTCCACATTGGACGACATCTGGGTCCGGACCTGGACCGCAGTCCACCTATTATTAATGATCGCTGATCTAGACTATATTCTTATGATAATTAGTCGACTAAACCTAGACTAAATTATGATTAAAACTAAATCACAGTCAGCTGTTAAAATGAACACTGCTCTGAGCCCGGGTGGGAAAGAAAGACAAGCAACTGTACACGTCCTGCTGATGTTCAGTAGGAGACCTGGTGAGCTGCTTTGATAGCTGTGTTCGAGGGAAACAGGTCTGGAGAGCTGTGGATGGAATGGGAGGCACATGGTGGGATTACTGGATGCCGGTAGCTGCAGCATATCGTCTGGAGAGACGAGAAAGAGTTTGGAGAGGCGGGAATGAGGACTGGTTGGGCGAGAGGAGTCAGGGGAGGAAGACTGACAGGTTCTGTTAACCTTGTCCTCTGAGAAAGTGACAGAATCTTCCAGGGCTGGAAAAGGTGGGTGGTGAGGGAGGAGGGGGGGAGGGTTAAAGAGGTGGGAGAGAGTGGTAAATAGCTTGTGTGGATCAGATGCTGGCGCTGCTGCTCCCCCTTCTGTATGCACACACGCTCTCTCTCTGCCTCACAGTCACTCTGATGTCCTCTGGCCTTTGTCTAATTACTCCCTCCCCTGTCCCCCTCCCGCTCCTTCCATCAGTAATATTGGTCTCCCTGCTGTGGCTCTTTCATGATAACTGAGGAAACTACAAGGTGCCTTTGTGAACGCAGGGCTCTAAAGCCGGACACCAGTGCGGGTGGGTTTATGCCCCCACGGTGTGTGTATTAAAAGCACTTCCTGGCAGTTCAGAGGTGAGGCCTGGGGTATCTCTACAGAACAATTACCCACAATCCCTATCTGCACATTCACTCAGAGACTTATCACTCATCCGGTGCATCACGTGAGCACACAAACAGAGTGAGTTTGCAACCTTCACCTTCCCATACCGAAGGCCCTGACGCTAGAGGGGTGGCACTGGCTACCCCTGAAATCTGGCTGACCACCCTGGATGCCACCTGCCACCTACCTGGCTGATTAGAATGCTACCCGTCTGCTCAACCAGGAGAAAGCTCATCCCGTTACACCCAGTCAGCGACGAGAGAAGCGACTGCAATGCATGGTAGTCAGGTTTTCTTCATGTCCTCCCTGTAATCTGACAGATTCACTTCCAGGAATCCAAATATTAATATTGTATATTGTATTTCTCTCTGTAGTGATATTTAACTTATTTTAAACATGATCTATGCTTCAGTAACCAGTCTAGCTATCAGCTAACAGAAGAAACCGCTCTGTCAGAGGAGACTGTCATTTTGGAAACGCCCTTCAGAACCAATGGCAACACTGCACCACCTAAGGTACAATGAAGAACCTGAATAAGAAGTATAGGCAGCCAACGTCACCTTCATGTGTGAAGCTGTATGTATTAAAGATGCTGTAGTATCAACACTCTTTATACAGCAAGGCAGCAGAGACTACGACTAAAACTAAGTCTAAACCTGCTGTTAAAATTGACACTGTTCTGAGCTCAGGTTGGAAAGAAAAACAGGCAACTGTAGACGTCCTCGAGTTTTGAGATAACTGCTGATGTTCAGTAGGAGACCTGGTGAGCTGCTTTGATAGCTGTGTTTGAGGGAAACAGGTCTGGAGAGCTGTGGATGGAATGGGAGGCACATGGTGGGATTACTGGATGCCGGTAGCTGCAGCATATCGTCTGGAGAGACGAGAAAGAGTTTGGAGAGGCGGGAATGAGGACTGGTTGGGCGAGAGGAGTCAGGGGAGGAAGACTGGCAGGTTCTGTTAACCTTGTCCTCTGAGAAAGTGACAGAATCTTCCAGGGCTGGAAAAGGTGGGTGGTGAGGGAGGGGGCTCTACCGAACAACTGAGATAACAGGCAGGTCATTCCACAGCAACACATTCCACAGTGATGGTAAACGGCAACGCTGCACCACTACCCCACAGCCTAGCACAACATAGTCCCATTAACATTTACTGCCTGTCCAGTGTTGTCCAAGAAAGGCTGCTGAGGTCAGCATTCCAGGGATCCCACTTCTGACACCAATGTAGCGTCAGCATGGAGTAGGATGATACGGGAAACATGGAACGCTTAGCAATGGAGACTGTCATCCAGAACTACTGGAATAGCAGAGGGGGCCTCACAGTAAGATGATCTGGGTTGGATTCCCGGTCCGGGTGGTTCTGTGTGGAGTGTGTATGGTCTCTCTGTGTTTGAGTGGGTTCCTCCGGGTACTCCGGTTTCCTCCCACAGTCCAAACACATGCATGTTAGGATCCTCACTCTAAACTGACCGTAGGTGTGAGTGTGTGTGTGAGTGTGTGTTGACCATGTGATGGTCTGGCGACCTGTCCATGGTGTACCCCGCCTTCACCCAATGACACTGGGATTGGCTCCAGCCCCCCACCGCGACGCCGACTACCGGGATAAAGCTAAAGATAATGGATGGATGGATGAATGTTTACAGTAAAGTTGCATCTTTAGAGCGTCTGTCTTTCGTATGTGTGTTTATTCTGATTTGCTGCTGTTTGAAATTGTTTGCGTGTTCAAACTGAGTTTTGTAACCCAGTATATAAACAGATTTACTTAATAAACGATTGTTCTCCCTCCTTCCTCCTCTGGGGTGTGCACGCGGTTGCCATCGGGATGTGTGGCCTCAGGTCCCCTGAGTTCCTAATGGGCTGTGGGTTGTCTGGGTCCCCTGGGTCCTTCCCTATTTGCCTCTAGGTCGCAGAGGCGTTTTTTGTATGGGTATTTATTTATTATTATATTACTATATTAATAATAATAATTATTATTATTACTATAATTTTTTTTGTTGTTGTTTATTTTTATTTATTTATTTATTTATTCTTTATATATATCTTTCTTTCTTTTTTTGCAATTCTTTATTGCCTGTCAGGGCTGGTGTAAATATCTAAATAAAAATAAATAAATAAATAAAAATACAAACATATGTTTGGTACATTAGTGCATTCGGATCACCATTCCAATTGCGAAAATTGGCAGACATGACAGGTAAAAAAATATAAAGATAATAATAAACAAACATAATTTGAATTTGCTGAATGACAGAAAGATGAACTAATGTTATTGATTATAGATATTACTCCATTCTGTCTGGGTTGGGGTGTAACTCTGTGGCTCGGAGGTCTGAGATCTTTTCCATCTCAGATCGACAACATGAATATAAATAAAAGCCGTCAAATTGATCAAAGGGATGTAATATTTCCTGCAGAACTCATTACTGACTCAAACCGAGATCTGTTACCTGTCAATCAAATCTACCGGCTATTAAACTGAATTATTGACAGCAGAACTCACGCCGGCTGGAGGGTATGTGGGGTATTTATTTTAAGTTGGAACTTAAAGCTACGTTGAAGCTATGGGACTTAGTGCAACTGCACTGTAAAAAAAAACACTGTCAATTATTTTTGCACTGTAATTTTACAGTGCATCTACTGTAATTTATTTTAATAGTAATGTACTGTAAATTGAATTACAGCATATGACATAAATTTAGCCGCTAAATGAAACAGACCTGACTAACAACATCTTATATCTTAAAAGTTTAATAATTATACTGACAAAACCACATCGCTATAAACATTAGGAGACGCAGCGTTAACAGCTACCTTAATCTTGAGTTTTACGAGGACCACCGCAGCTGCAGTCCAAACATGTCAGCTGTAAATGCACCAGCTCGCGTCTCCTCGTCTAAGAACTGATTTAGATTATCTTTCTTTATTTTACGAATGAATACAATACAAGCTGCCCAGCACTTCCTGCACTGACTGAATGAGCTGAAAGAGTCTTAACTCAGCTGTGCCAAACAGGCTGGCCCCGCCCACTGCTTATATTTTATTACTTAAATGAGTAGAAGTAGTTTAAACAGTTTAATAAAAAAGGGTTATTATTAAAAATAAACATTAGTCTATAATCACCAGTACGAGTTTGTTGGACAGTGACTGGACTGTAAAGTGATGATGGTATATATTTTAAAAGTTTGTCAGAAAGTACTGTGTTATGCTGATAAACTACAGTTATTTTCTGTTATTGGGAAACTGATATTACTTTATATTACTTACTTAACATTACTGTTAATTTACATACGCTGTGATTATTTAACAGTATTTTACAATTATTATAAAAGACAGTAAGACACTGTTGTACATCCACAGTAAATGTACAGCAATTGGTTACAGTGCAGTTAAACTTTAGTAGCTTGTAAACTTCAACCTAGTGGCACCTTGTGTTCAAAAGTTTTGTTCAGCTGGTGCAGCTGATATTAATATTGTGATTTGCTTTCTAGCAGGCCTCTTGTCTTGGTGAGTTTGGATCTCGGTCCTCTCTCTGCTGCAGTAATAGTCTTTACACAAACTACTCTTGTTGGAAAGTTGCCGTGAGGATGTACCTGCATTAGTGAGGTCAGGTAGTGATGCTGGATGATTAATTCTGGATCCCAATGGTGTTCAGTGGTGCTCCATCACTCAGGAGAACGCAGTTCCACAGCTTTACAGCCTCGGTCTATTAGTAGCTGAGTTCAGGAATTAGAAGAGAAGTCCGGATGCTTTTGGGACTATATAACGTGTTTCTGAAGACTGGTCTTGGTTTAGTCCTGATCTGACAGTGTTGTTTAGTCCTTCCTTCCTTCCTGTTTAGGGCCAGAGAAGTTTTCCCCCATATTTACACATTTCCTCTGTTTGTACTGCTTCTCTCAGAAGTCATTCCTCATTACGTCCCCTCAGCAGGAACGCTGTGAGGGAAGTGTGAGCATCTGTGGAGTTTTCCCTCTCCAGGCCTTCTATCGTCCAACGCCAGATGAAATGCATCCAGACTCTACTCAGTAGACCACTGAACCTCACAGGACACGCAGCTCATGTGCTGTTGTCACACATTTGAAGAGTCTTGGCCACCCAGTGAACTAACTCACTCCTAGTTTTCCTTCTTCATGAAAGCTTTTCACGCTCGCACAGGTACAGGTACAGGTACAGGTACAGGTACAGGTATCTCTCAGACTCTTCAGTTTAACAGTTCATTCATTTAATATTTTTATTCATCATTGATCCGATAACACCGGTAGTTCATGTGAGGTAAACCAATCCAGAGTACTAGACTAGCCACTGACCTACCTGTGTACAGGTAAACTGTAACACCACCTTCACCTACCTGTGTACAGGTAAACTGTATCACTACCTTCTCCTACCTGTGTACAGGTTTACTGTAACACTACCTTCTCCTACCTGTGTACAGGTAAACTGTAACACTACCTTCACCTACCTGTGTACAGGTAAACTGTAACTCTACCTTCACCTCTCTGTGTACAGTTAAACTGTAACACTACCTTCACCTACCTGTGTACAGGTTTACTGTAACACTACCTTCACCTACCAGTGTACAGGTAAACTGTAACACTACCTTCACCTACCTGTATACAGGTAAACTGTAACACTACCTTCACCCACCTGTGTACAGGTAATCTGTAACACTACCTTCTCCTACCTGTGTACAGGTAAACTGTAACACTACCTTTACCTACCTGTGTACAGGTAAACTGTAACACTACCTTCACCTACCTGTGTACAGGTTTACTGTAACACTACCTTCTCCTACCTGTGTACAGGTAAACTGTAACACTACCTTCACCTACCTGTGTACAGGTAAACTGTAACTCTACCTTCACCTCTCTGTGTACAGTTAAACTGTAACACTACCTTCACCTACCTGTGTACAGGTTTACTGTAACACTACCTTCTCCTACCTGTGTACAGGTAAACTGTAACACTACCTTCTCCTACCTGTGTACAGGTTTACTGTAACACTACCTTCTCCTACCTGTGTACAGGTAAACTGTATCACTACCTTCTCCTACCTGTGTACAGGTTTACTGTAACACTACCTTCTCCTACCTGTGTACAGGTAAACTGTAACACTACCTTCACCCACCTGTGTACAGGTAAACTGTAACTCTACCTTCACCTCTCTGTGTACAGTTAAACTGTAACACTACCTTCACCTACCTGTGTACAGGTTTACTGTAACACTACCTTCACCTACCAGTGTACAGGTAAACTGTAACACTACCTTCACCTACCTGTGTACAGGTAAACTGTAACACTACCTTCACCCACCTGTGTACAGGTAATCTGTAACACTACCTTCTCCTACCTGTGTACAGGTAAACTGTAACACTACCTTTACCTACCTGTGTACAGGTAAACTGTATCACTACCTTCTCCTACCTATGTACAGGTAAACCGTAACACTACCTTCACCTACCTGTGTACAGGTAAACTGTATCACTACCTTCTCCTACCTGTGTACAGGTTTACTGTAACACTACCTTCACCTACCAGTGTACAGGTAAACTGTAACACTACCTTCACCTACCTGTGTACAGTTAAACTGTAGCACTACCTTCACCCACCTGTGTACAGGTAATCTGTAACACTACCTTCTCCTACCTGTGTACAGGTAAACTGTATCACTACCTTCTCCTACCTGTGTACAGGTTTACTGTAACACTACCTTCACCTACCAGTGTACAGTTAAACTGTTGCACTACCTTCACCCACCTGTGTACAGGTAATCTGTAACACTACCTTCTCCTACCTGTGTACAGGTAAACTGTAACACTACCTTCACCTACCTGTGTAAAGGTAAACTGTAACACTACCTCAGTGTACTGTACCAGTCAGACTGAACACAGTGGTTGGCACTGATTAGCCTTTAGTATTCTGGGATTTAGAGTCACCTGTAGAATCAGGGCCTTACTACCACCTTTAAGATCTATCATCAGAAGGTGGTAATCTGGTGAAATAGATGATCTCAAATTCCTTATAGAGAAGCCTAGTGTGGTCTGGTCTGACTTTGTGGGTTAGACTTCCTTGTTTTGAATGTTCTTGTATTGTTTGCTGTATAATTGTGTAAATTTCATAAATCATGCTTTACAGTCAGGTGAATAACTTGGGCTGTTGATTGTCCTACAGAAACACCTCCTACCACTGTTTCTGTTGGGCAGGTTTAGTCTTGGTTCATGTCAACTGAAAGTATCTACTTTTGAAAACCCCTGGATTTCATTTGTAGCCAAAATAACAGGACCAACAACAAGACATTCTTGGTGTGGCACATTCTGTGGTTTGCCTCTTTGCAGGGTACGTCACTAAGTTGGCAAGGTAAATTCCTCCAATAGGAGAACTACTAAAGGGCTTTGAGCAGGTTAACCAGTCTAAAAGATAAATCCTGCTTTGTGTAAAACTATGTGTAGGTCTATGGCTGTGTCTCAAATCCTAGTGAGCTCCTACATAGGCAGCATGTTACGTCATAGTATGTGCTCCTGACATGTAGACTGTCCCAATACTTACATACCTTAAACATGCTGTCTACTGAGGAACCTTATTTAGACCTGATTTTAAGAAGTATTGAACTCTTCCTCAGCCGCTAAGACAATCCCATGATGCACCGCAGGCTGATCTAGGAGCAGTGAAGTGGTTTTAAAATGTGAGTTATTTTGATTCTCTGGAGTTTTAATGTGTTTCTGGTCATATAATCACACAAAACAGTATTTTATTATCAACTCTGTAACGAGTCCTTCACCATTTACACTTTATACTCCAGACATTAGCATTTATGCTAGCGGATTTTTAAGCCTCGGGCTATTGTTTTGGATGCCGGCCGGTAGCTTAGCAACCAGCTAGACCACCGGTGGCGTGCTGCAGTGGGGAGAACAAGCCGTGACGCAGTCTTTCTCTAACTAGAGTGTCTCAGTAATCTGTTTTATGAGGAGAGATGAGGAGAGAACGCTGCTACTTACACAGCTGCTACCTAGACAGCCTACTTAGACACTCACTAGGATTTGAGACAGACCCTATGTCACGCCACTCCATGTTTGTATCTCCTCCCGTTTCCCAGGTGTTCCTTGTTTTCTGTACCCTATATACCCTCCATGTGCTCCTTGTGTTTGTTGTTTCTTCATTATGTCTCAGTTCATAGCTATGTTAACTGTTTCCAGTGGGCTTTTTTCTAGCCTTCGTCCTGTTCTTGGCCCTTTGTTTCAGTTTGTCTGTTTATTTTGTTTCTCTTTTATTTAGTGTTCTTGTTTCCATTTGTTATTACACCAAGGACTACAATAAAAGACTATTGCATATGTATTCAATCCAATTCAATTCAATTAAATTCAAGTTTATTTGTGTGGCACTTTTTACAAGGATGTTGTCACAAAGCAGATTTACAGGATTTTGAAAACAGACAGTTACAACATATACCTCCAGTGAGCAAGAACACCTCCCTCAGACTGGAGGAAGAAACCTTGGGAGGAACCAGACTCACAAGTGGAGACCCGTCCTCCTCTGATCAAACAGTATTTACAGTTTAATAAACTCTCTGTTTGAAATCTGGATAGCAAAGCTTTAGAAACTGCACAGGTAGAGGCAGTCTCTGACTGAGGCAGTCTCTGACTGAGCCAGTCTCTGACTGACGCAGTCTCTGACTGAGGCAGTCTCTGACTGAGCCAGTCTCTGACTGAGCCAGTCTCTGACAGCTGAGTCTTTATGTAAAGTGGGCATGAGCTGAAACAGTCCCATCATATCTCAAATAAGTATCTCATATCCGCCTCCCTCGTCTCACCGCCCCTTACAATCTACTGGTCCAGCCTAGAGCAGATCTTTTGCCTCAGCTCAGAAGAGGCAGGGCTGCTGTGCGGTGGTGCTGCAGCAAGCATTGGAATGTGGTGTACCACAGTGTTCCTCAGAGATGTGTTTGGAGTTTGGATTTAATACAAATGTGAACAATCGGCCCCGAGAAGTGGCTTAGGTGTGTCACAGATTGGTGGTCTGCAGCCCTCCTGGGTTTTCCTAGTGTTTCCTGGGTTTCTTCAACATGCTTCAAGGTTTCCAGTCACTGGTCACACCCACATTCCTGGAAAGCAGGAAGGTAGGTGTGAAAAAAAAAAAAAATAAACCAATAAATTTGCATTTAACCCACTCAATTATGAGTGAAACTTAAATTAGACAGGAACGGCACCAGAAGTAGGATTGGTAACTACTAACATATATTTGATTGGTTAGAGATAACCTGGTGTTGCAGGAAGACCAGCTGGTGCTCTGCAATGAAGGGCTAAAGGATGACCTTAACCTTCACTGAGCTGCAAACCCAGTGGCTGGAGCTTTGACCTCTGAACCAGAGCAGCACCTACAAAATCAATGCTGTCTGAACTTAAACCCCTTTTTGTTGGATTTGCAGGAGGTGCAGGAGGTGCCCTGTGTTTGGCCTTCACTGTGAGCTTGGTTTATTATGTATCCCAGTGAAGCTGGCTATTGTCTTTGGATGCTGTTGTTGTCACTGCTGTTGCTATGTAGCTCCTTTCTTTGTTTGGCTGGACATATTTTGGCTGTTGTCACTGCAGTTTATTGAGATGATTTTAAATTAAACACACAGTTATGCATAGTTTTGTAAATCAGTCAATCAATCAATCAATCAACCTTTATTTAAACTCGGAGTACATTGAGGGTGGCCCTCATTTACAATGTAGCCGAGCATTATGCATTGTAAAGGTACTGTCAAAGTAAAAGTTTGAAAAAATAAAAAAGACCCAGTATTTTAATAAGATGTAAGATACAAGATATTATAAAATAAAATAAAATATAAAACAAATAAGATAAAAATAAGAATTTAAAGGTAGGAATGAATAAAATCATACATAAGAAAATTAAAGGTAATAAAAATAATAAAGACTACAGATAAATAAATAACACTTAATACATAAAATACTAAAACGTAAATAACCAATAACTAAGAACAATAGAAGAAAATAAGGAAAATACAAAAGAAAGATAAAAAGAAAACAAGATTAAAGAGGAAATTAAAAGTTAACTAAAAAGACGGTCAGCTGGTCAGAGATATGAACCCACTTCCAGCCCGACTCTGGTCCAGTTCACTGCTGGTGGAACACGTTCTCTGATCATACAAGGAGCTTCATCAGTAGATCTCTCTTCTTCTTCTAGCAGCACATCACTCCACACCGTCATCAGACTCTGTTTATCATCAGACTCTTCACAGACGCTCATATCAGTCCTGCAGCACCAGCTGCTGCTAAACACCAAACCAGACCCCCAATAACAGACACGTCTGATTCAGCTCCAGCATCAGACACCCGAGCAGCTAAACACCAAACCAGACCCCCAATAACAGACACGTCTGATTCAGCTCCTCCAGCATCAGACACCCAAGCAGCTAAACACCAAACCAGACCCCCAATAACTGACACATCTGATTCAGCTCCTCCAGCATCAGACACCCGAGCAGCTAAATACCAAACCAGACCCCCAATAACAGACACGTCTGATTCAGCTTCTCCAGCATCAGACAACCGAGCAGATAAACACCAAACCAGACGCCCAATAACAGACACGTCTGATTCAGCTCCTCCAGCATCAGACACCTGAGCAGCTAAACACCAAACTAGACGCCCAATAACAGCCCCGTCTGATTCAGCTCCTCCAGCATCAGACACCCGAGCAGCTAAACACCAAACCAGACCCCCAATAACAGCCACGTCTGATTCAGCTCCTCCAGCATCAGACACCCGAGCAGCTAAACACCAAACCAGACCCCCAATAACAGCCACGTCTGATTCAGCTCCTCCAGCATCAGACACCCGAGCAGCTAAACTCAGACTGATACACTGATATAGAAGCAAAAACCAGCTTTACTATAATTAGTGCTGATTGGGAGGAAGCGCAGAGGGTGGACTCGACTTCACTGCATTGCTATTCTGCAAACTGCAGATGGAGGGCAGATAGTGATTTTCCACATAGGGGGCGCTATTGTGCTCTCTTAAAATACCTGTCGTTTACGTTATTCATGGTTCTTCAACTGAGAAACCACAAGAAGCTTAATCAGGTATGCAAGAAATGCAAGAAACCTGTACCTGTAGTTTAAAAACCTGTAAATCTCTCACCTGTGACCAGTCACATCACCCCCAGACCAACTGTTCACTCTACAATACTCACTCCTACCGAGCGCACGAGGGTGAAGCAGCTCGTTCACCAGTCTTCCTGTTCCACCTTAAACAGTGCAGCAGGAGCCAGAACGTACCTGCACCTCCATTTAAGGTGGAAACCGGAGAACTGAGAAGCTGAGCTGATGGTGCTGGTGGTCAGTAGGAGTGAGTTTTGTAGTGTGTAAGGGTGATCTGGGGGTGAACACTGGTGATAGATTTAAAACCTGTTGTTATAGTAACTAGGTTACTTACTGCCTCCATCTGTATTTAGCATGTTGTTTGGAATGACAGGGCTGAAAAGAACCGAACATTTATTCTCACGAGTCAACGTTCTGATTAGTACAGTTTAGGCTTTGAGAAAGATCAGAGCCTGTTTTTTCTGTGCTCGTATCGTCTGATTGGCCGTCCTGGCAGGTTTGAACCCTGATTTTCCAGCGAAACACAATTTCCAACAACAGAATTTGAACGCTATCAGACGTCCTGCAGAAGGCCTGCATTAATTTAAAGTGAAATCGGAAACACAGAGGGGCCAGAGGTGAAGGCTGGCCTTTGATTTATTTTATTAGCCGTCTTACTTTTGGGTGTAAAGAAATTGACTGCCTGCTTTAAATAAGCCTTAGATATATATTCCTTCGCCCGTGGCTCACAAAGAGAAGCGGCGGCTGGAAAAGCAGGAGAAATTAAATGCATTATCTCGGCCAGCTGCCAGCTGACTGTGTTTCTCAGCTCCGTCAGTGTCATCACCCGCCCCCCCGATCCCTCTTTTCATGTCTTTTCCATCCCTCCTTCCAGAATCCCGACGCGCGTCATTTAATAAAGCGGCGAATGTTTTTAAGCCCCGCTTATAGTCATTTCGCCCCGCTGCTTGGGTCGGCAGATAAAAGGAGCCTCCCTCCTCAAAGGTCACCGGCTGCGGGCTTCATTTATTACCCTCGCATTCGTCCCTCATGACTTTGTGTTTTCTATTCTTCGCCTCGGCTCCGATCGATACTGTAATTTACAAGGTTGTCAAAACATTCAAATACAAATGGCCAATGAGGCCGAGGAGTGGAGGTGGACCGAAGGCTTTCCTGCCTCCGTAATATCTCCTCCGTCCTCCTCCGTCTTTAGCTCTGCTACTTTTAACAAGTCATTTCCCTCCTCCTGGCATTCGTTTTCATTAGACCTCTCAGTCCTGACAGAAAATCAAAAGCGGTCCCGGCCCCCGCCTCCGCCGGGAGAGATTACAGTCTGACAGGTGGCTCTCAAGTGTTTGCAGCTGAAGGTGAGAATAATACAATAATCAAAGCATTATAGGTCCATCCATTGTGCCCAGGCCTATGAAGCATGTCCGCTAGCCGAGCGCGCCCGGCCCGGCCATAAATATTCCTCAGCGTTCCTCGGCTCGGCCTTTCGGCGGGCCGCTGCGATATCAGGGAATATCTCCGGATCTCTGCACCCTGAAACGTATCAATGTATCAGTACCCCCCTCCGATCGGTCTTCCTTATCACGAGCATTAGCCTTTTATCACGTGCATCCCTCAGGAGCGTCTAATCTCCAGTAATATCGATAACGCAGATCTGATTATAAAAGCACAATCCAGTTTGCATTCATCAGATAGCAGGAGCCTCTGAATCATTACAGTGAGCCATTATTCACCGCAGAGCCTCCAGCTCCCCCGGGACAGTGCATTAGCCAACAGGACGGCGGGCCCTGTAATGTTTCTGTGAGCAAAACGTTCAGCCTGTGTCACTGTTATTGTCTCACCGAGGAGAGGCTACAGCTACGCTACAAGGTCGGCAGCTTCAGAAAGAGCCCCAAAGTGGTTCAGTTGTACACGCTGTAGGGGTGAAACACAGCAACTCACACATTTTCAGGCTTGACACCATTTGATACTTATTTATGTAGGTCTTTTACACATCAAACACTACATGAATAAACTAGAAAAGGATGGTTGCACAGCTTATGAGGGATAAATAAACTATTAGAGGAGTGAGGGTCTGTGGGTTTGGGGACCTGCCTAAAAAGAGACCTGCCTACAGGAAGTTTGGAGGCTGTAGGTTAAACGAAACCATGATGTTTGACTTCAAGAAGACTCAGAACTATCAAAACCACCACATCCAGACATGCCAACAGGTTTTTCCCCAGAGCTGTTAGTCTCAGTGACCACAGAGGTCACCCTGCCCTGCACTTCAAACTCATCCTGTTACTCTCAGTACTTTAGACTCATACTGTTACTCTCAGTACTTCAAGCTCATACTGTTACTCTCAGTACTTCAGACTCATACTGTTACTCTCAGTACTTCAGACTCATACTGTTACTCTCAGTGACCACAGAGGTCACCCTGCACTTCAGACTCATACTGTTACTCTCAGTACTTCAGACTCATACTGTTACTCTCAGTACTTCAGACTCATACTGTTACTCTCAGCATTTCAGACTCATACTGTTACTCTCAGTACTTCAGACTCATACTGTTACTCTCAGTACTTCAGACTCATACTGTTACTCTCAGTGACCACAGAGGTCACCCTGCACTTCAGAATCATACTGTTACTCTCAGTACTTCAGAATCATACTGTTACTCTCAGTGACCACAGAGGTCACCCTGCACTTCAGACTCATACTGTTACTCTCAGTACTTCAGACTCATACTGTTACTCTCAGTACTTCAGACTCATACTGTTACTCTCAGTGACCACAGAGGTCACCCTGCACTTCAGACTCATACTGTTACCCTCGGTACTTCAGACTCATACTGTTACTCTCAGTACTTCAGACTCATACTGTTACTCTCAGTGACCACAGAGGTCACCCTGCACTTCAGACTCATACTGTTACTCTCTGTACTTCATACTCATACTGTTACTCCTAGTACTTCAGACTTATACTGTTACTCTCAGTACTTCAGACTCATACTGTTACTCTCAGTACTTCAGACTCATACTGTTACTCTCAATACTTCAGACTCATACTGTTACTCTCAGTACTTCAGACTCATACTGTTACTCTCAGTACTTCAGACTCATACTGTTACTCTCGGTACTTCAGACTCATACTGTTACTCTCAGTACTTCAGACTCATACTGTTACTCTCAGTACTTCAGACTCATACTGTTACACTCAGTACTTCAGACTCATACTGTTACTCTCAATACTTCAGACTCATACTGTTACTCTCAGTACTTCAGACTCATACTGTTACTCTCAGTACTTCAGACTCATACTGTTACTCTCAATACTTCAGACTCATACTGTTACTCTCAGTACTTCAGACTCATACTGTTACTCTCAGTACTTCAGACTTATACTGTTACTCTCAGTATTTCAGACTCATACTGTTACTCTTGGTACTTCAGACTTATACTGTTACTCTCAGTACTTCAGACTCATACTGTTACTCTCAGTACTTCAGACTCATACTGTTACTCTCAATACTTCAGACTCATACTGTTACTCTCAGTACTTCAGACTTATACTGTTACTCTCAGTATTTCAGACTCATACTGTTACTCTCGGTACTTCAGACTCATACTGTTACTCTTGGTACTTCAGACTCATACTGTTACTCTCAGTACTTCAGACTTATACTGTTACTCTCAGTATTTCAGACTCATACTGTTACTCTCGGTACTTCAGACTCATACTGTTACTCTTGGTACTTCAGACTCATACTGTTACTCTCAGTACTTCAGACTCATACTGTTACTCTTGGTACTTCAGACTCATACTGTTACTCTCAGTACTTCAGACTCATACTGTTACTCTCGGTACTTCAGACTCATACTGTTACTCTCAGTGACCACAGAGGTCACCCTGCACTTCAGACTCATACTGTTACTCTCAGTACTTCAGACTCATACTGTTACTCTTGGTACTTCAGACTCATACTGTTACTCTCAGTACTTCAGACTCATACTGTTACTCTCAGTACTTCAGACTCATACTGTTACTCTCAGTGACCACAGAGGTCACCCTGCACTTCAGACTCATACCTGAACTCAAGAGTGTAGGTGGAAACAGGCAGAAGGACGTTCTGTACACTTCTATTTGTGTTGTATGAGTTCAACTGGAACACAACAACCAGATTCTGGGTTTCCATGGCTTCCAAAAATCAATGTAAATAAAAAAAAAACAACATCCAGTTTGGTCCACGGCTGAGGTTGATGGCAAAAGTTGGGAAAACTGAGCTCTTGACGGAGCGTTTCCATTAACCGGCGCCGTGTTTGGAATGTTGGTGCTTATGGTGGCAGAATTTCCAGTAACACTGAATGAAGTGATGAAATCGAGGCTCAACAGACTCTCTGTAACAACAACATAGCAATGATGTAACAGCTCTGAAGCATCTCAATACATCGAGTAGATTATCAGGAGACTCTGAATTAATGGTGTAAACAAGATTTATGAATAATCTGCTGATTATTTCAGATTAATTCAGTTGGTTTAAAATTTATTTGGAGGCTCAAACTTCATATCTGTACACGTTCACCAGACCATGAACCTCTTAAGCAGCTTCTGTACACACGGCTCTGTGTTCCACCAGGAAATTAGTGTGTTTTGTTTGTGTTAAATATTTTAAATGCTGCTTATTATAATAACTTTTCTGATTTGGACACTGATTTCACAGGTTTTGGGTTTTGGTTAAGATTAGCATCAGGATTAGGCCCAAGGTGAGGGATAGGATTAGGTGTTGGGTTGAGGGTAAGGTCAGCGTAAGCATGAGTTTTTGGATTGAGATTAAAGTTAGTGTCACGATGCGGCGGGTGGGATTATGTTTTGGATTGAAGTTAGGGTTAGTGTTAGGATTAGGGCCAGAATTAGGCGTAAGATTATGTTTTGGTTAAAGGTTAGGGTAAGAGTTAGGGTCAGCGTTAGGATTAGGTTTTGGGTTAAGGTTAGGATTAAGATTAAGGACAGGGTTAGGATTAGATTTGGAGTCAAAATTGAGGTGAAGATCAGGATTATGCTTTGGATTGAGGCTAAATTTAGGGTTAAGACTAAGGCCACGGTGAGTGGTAGTTTTAGGGGTAGCTGTAGGTTTTGAGTTGAAATTAGGGTGAAGGTCAGGATTATGTTTTGGATTTAGGTTAAAGTTAGGGTTAGTGTTAGGATTAGGGCCAGAGTTAGGGATAAGATTATGTTTTGGTTCAAGGTTAAAGGGTAGAGTAAGAGTTAGGGTCAGTGTTAGGATTAGGTTTTGGAATGAGGTTAGGGTTAAGATTGAGGACAGGGTTAGGATTAGGTTTTGAGTTAAAATTAAGGTGATAATCAGGATTAGGTTCAGGGTGAGGGTCAGGATTATGCTTTGGATTGAGGTTATAATTTAGGTTTAAAACTAGGGCCACAGTGAGGGGTAGCTTTAGGGGTATCTGTAGGTTTTAAGTTGAAATTAAGGTGAAGGTCAGGATTAGGTTCAGGGTTGAGGTTAGGGTTACAGTTAAGATTAAGGACATGGTTAGGATTAGGTTTTGGGTTGAGGTTAGGGTTAAGATTAAGGACAGGGTGAGGATTAGGTTTAGGGTTGAGGTTAGGGCTAGGGTTAAGATTAAGGACAGGGTTAGGATTAGGTTTTGAGTTTAAATTAAGGTTAAGGACAGGTTTAGGGACAGGGTGAGAGTTAGGAATATGCTTTGGATTGAGGTTAAAGTTAGGGTAGCTGTAGGTTTCGAGTTAAAATTAAGGTGAAGGTTGGGATTAGGTTTTGGGTTGAGGTTAAATTTAGGGTTAATATTAAGGCCAGGTTAAGGCGTAGCTTTAGGTTAAGGGGTTAAAGTTAAATTTAGGGTCAGAATTAGGACCGGGGTGAGGGTTAGGATTAGGTTTTGGGTTAAAGTCAAGCTTATGTTCAATATTAGTTCCAGACTGAGGATCAGGATTAAGTTTTTTTTTTTGTTAAAGTGAAGGTTAGGATTAGGTTTTAGATTGAAATTAATGTTAGGGTCAATATTAGCACCATACTGAGAGTTAGGATTAGGTTTTAGGTTGAAGTCAGGGTTAGGGTTAGGATTAGAGCCAGGCTGAGAGTTAGGATTAGGTTTTGGATTGTGGTTAGGGTTAGGGTCAGGATTAGAGCCAGACTGAGAGTTAGGATTAGGTTTTAGGTTAAAGTTAATGTAAAAACACTGCATTTAGAACCGTTGATGTTGGTGTTCCTGTGGGCTGCTATGCTTTGTATCTGTAAGCCAGTGAGTCTTGTGGGCAGGAAAGGTTGAGAACCTCAGATCCACAGCACCTACGTGACAACTAAGAAGTGTTACAACCCGACGCAGCAGCAGGAAATTCAATCAAAATAAGTAAGGACCCATCTGCACGTTAGGCCCTATATTTGTAAATCTCCTGCATGAGTAAACGTGTCCTTCCCGTGTGCAGGTATGTGATGGTGATGAAATTAGAAGACGGATGGATCCCATCTGCATCCGCTTCCTTATCTACATAGATATGCATTTGAATATATCGACGGAAATGGGTTCTCACATGTCTCCAGTGCAGCTGGGGTCCAGACGTGTTCCATCAGAGCCGTTCAGCGAAAGAACATGAGAGAGAGAGCAGATGCAGGTCTCCAGTTTATCCCGCAGTGCTGCCACGCTTTAAGTTATGTAACTTGGCGTCATTATGTATTGTCTTGGCTGACGTTACATCCAGAAACCATCAGGAAGAGAGGCCTGAAGCTCTTTCCCTAAAGCTAATATGCTAATATGCTAACACTCAGGTTTCCTGCCCGTTCCCACTGCAGCCGCCATGAATTTATTTCAGTGCAGCTTAAAGAACCAGCGCCAAGCCGAATATTTCAGGCCTTTATTAGAGCCGGCCAGTTTCACCAGAATACAGACCTACTTAGATATAAGACCCTCATTTGCATAAGCTGCTTATGTCATCACATCCTCTAATGTTTATGTTAATTAAGTGAATTTATTCAATATAACATAAAACAACATATACTGTGTACAAAACATTGACCTGCATTGACTGTAGTTCATCTGATTCTCTGTATACTGTATTACTGATCAGGACCCCCACAGGACCACCAGAGAGCAGCTACTATTAGGGAGGTGGGTCATTGTGCTGGTGTAAGTGGATCAGACACAGCAGTGCTGCTGCTGGAGTGTTTAAACACTGTGTCCACTCACTGTCCACTCTATTAGACACTCCTACTACTTGCTGGTCTACCTTGTAAAGTCAGAGACAGTAGCTCATCTGCTGCTGCACAGTTTGTGTTCCTCTAGTCCTTCATCATCAGTGGACACAGGACGCCACCCACAGGACACTGCTGTCTGGATAGTTTTGGTTGGTGGACGATTCTCAGTCCAGCAGTGACACAGTCCACTGTGCTCTCTCAGATGAGACATCGTCTCTGACTTTACATCTACAAGGTGGACCAGCAAGTAGTAGGAGAGTCTAATAGAGTGGACAGTGAGTGGACACAGAGTTTAAACACTTCAGCAGCAGCACTGCTGTGTCTGATCCACTCACACTAGCATAACACCACATCCTCAGTGTCACCGCAGTGCTGAGAATGACCCACCTCCCTAATAGTATCTGCTCTGTGGTGGTCCTGTGGGGGTCCTGATCATTAAAGAACAGAGTAATAATGTATACAGAGAATCAGATGAACTACAGTCTGTAAGTGGAGCTCCTGTATGGTCAGTGGAGCTGATACAGTGGACAGTGAGTGTAGGTCCTGTATGGTCAGAGGAGCTGATACAGTGGACAGTGAGTGGAGGTCCTGTATGGTCAGTGGAGCTGATACAGTGAGTGGAGGTCCTGTATGGTCAGTGGAGCTGATACAGTGGACAGTGAGTGAAGAACTCAGACTTAGAACTCAACAAACAGTGTTTTTCTTCGGAGATGTTTGAGGAACTCATCTAATAACCTGCTCATATACAAACTACCGCTACACCTACTCACTCCCCACCCAGCCCGTCTCCTCCCTTTTCATTACATTTCATTATCTCCTTATTCTCTCGTACTGTTTTTGCTGGGGTTATTATTTCCTTATCCTCGGAGTAATGAAATGAAGTGGGGTAATGAAGCAGAGTAAACAGGGAATTCTACACTCACAATCCGATCACGGCGAAGCAAGGTCAACATCCGGGGTTCAACTCAGGACTAACAGTAAAGCAGCCCAGACACACGGGAGAAAGACTTCACAAACACAACTGGGACTACACGTATAGGCAGGTGTGAGCCTTATAGACTGGAGGGCCCAGTCCAGGTGCATCCTTCGTCCAAATGAAGGCACACAAAGAAGCTCCAGGGTGCTTTAGATGAACTCTGATTAATAACATTGACGTAACCAGGCTATGAACATGAGACAGCAGCTGTCATGAGTGATGTGTTACCTGTACCATCAATTGTCATGACAGATGCAATAATGTTTGATGTCATGACAGCTTGTGTCACAGCTTATGTTATATGTGGCATGACAATTAATTAGTAACAGTTATATCACTGGAGATGATCTGTCTTCACAACTCATGACGCCTTGTGACAGCTGCTATGATATCTATATGATAGGGTATATAACAAGAGTCCACTTAACATGTTAACATGTGAGTAACAAACCCTTTTAAAGCTTAAAGTATCATCTATACAATATAATGTAAACATCCTACACAGTTAGGTCACATTATTATGCAGTGGCAGTGGCAGCATTCTGCTCTAGGGAATGTTTTCCTGGCATCCTCTGGACCCACTCATTTGTGTGGAAGACACTCTCAACCGATCTGGTTCTGAATCCATCCTTGCAGATCACGTACACCGTACATGCTGATGGTCTTCTCTGGGGCGGATGGGATCTTCCAGCAAGACAATGAGACACGTCCCAAATGTCCCACATTGGTTGAAGGAGATGACCAAGACTTCTCAGCACAATTGAATCTAATTGAGCATCTGTGGGACCACCTGGATGGTAGGGGTGTAAGAAAATATCGAAAATATTGAATATCGGGATATTAGGTTTTGTGATACTGTATCAATTCTCAAAAACACAGTATCAATACACAGATTCCAGGCAGACAGTGAATCATTGCATGCTGTGCTTAAGCCTCTGACCACTAGATGTCAGTGTTGTAATCCATTTTCAGCTCCACTCCAACATTAACAAGCAGCACAAGGGCGCAGTGCTATTGTAAGCATTGATAAACCTGTTCATACAGTGGTGTGTTTAATAGAAGGATTGAAAAAAATCACAGTATATCTCTTTGCTTGCAGTATCGCAATATATTGAATCGTGAGCGCCGTATCACGATACGTATTGTGGATGGTGGTGTTGGCTCTATGGGTCCTCCTCCACGCTCCCTCCGGCAGCTGTGGGATGCACTGTAGTCAGCATGATGCCTCCAGATACCTGTGACCTCCTACCAGGACCTTACTGAGTCTCCCAGTCTGTCAAGCTGCCGTAACTCTGGATATTATAATGTGAATGGACTCTATTTATGAATTTATAAAAGGTTTTTAGGAGCATGCATCCCAGCTGAGGCCCCTTAAGGAACTTTTTGAGCATGTAGGCAATCAAGTGTACTTTATATGTCCTGTTGTGTTTTTCACACAAGCTGTTGTGCAAGTCTTTGCCGTGTTCGTACAGTTCTGTAGAGCCTCTTTCTGAGCAAACAACTGGCAAACCATAAAAACCAGCAGCAGTGTTTTGGTTTTCAAGCAAGCATGTTTGATCTCCAGCAGCATCCTTCTAATTTCTGAAATGATTCTTCTTCCTGGAAGTTTGCGTCAGCAGCTTCAACATGACCCACTTGTGAAACCCTTAACAATGACAGCAAATACTCCTTCTGTGACTCATTGGTTAGATTGAAGGAACCTCTAAAGGCCAGCTCAGGGCTTGCTCAGGCAATCAAAAGTTACGACTTGTGTACTCCTTAAAACCACTTGAAGCTCTCCTGGAAACAACATCTTGATTAGTATTTTTATTAGTTTTTTTCAGATTCTTTGTGTTCCAGTCCTTCAAGTCCATCAAATAAGCATGACCCAAAACTGAGGAGGCACGTTTAAGCAGTGGTGTTGATGTAAATGATGATGGTGACTGATATGCAGTCTTATTAACGTTCAATTAAACTGGACTGTGGAGTTAAGGCAGCTTTCATCACTGCACCGGAGCCACGTCCTCAGCATCCACTGAGAGGTTTTTCAGATATAAGACTTCAGAAACCTGCTCAGGCTCTTTTACTGAGTCCACTCAATGTAAGTGAAATAGCTAAGAAAAAATATCTACTCACATTCCTCATTTTCAATGTGCTCCTTGAACAAATGGAGCTAGTGAGCAATCCAGCATTGCAAGAGTCTGTAGACAGAACAGTGAATTAAGCCTGTTCTTTCATGTGTGGCACTCAAAGCCAGTCAGAGTGGCTCCGTTCGACTGAAATTAAACCAAATCCGGACATCAATTCTGAGGTCACGTGGTCTGGACCTTCTGAGATACGGTATTGGACTGACTGACGGAGGTCTAGATGCAAAGGTCAGTGCAGGCTAAGGCTGTAACCACTTGAGTTAACCATGTTAAGTGAAGTACATTATATATATATATATATATATATATATATATATATATATATATATATATATATATATATTATGCTATACTTATTCATATATAGTACTGTATGGAGTCACGTTGAGCTATTAGATGTCATTTATGAATCTAAATAATTATTAAGTGCTATTTCAGTGCCTTAAAACTGTTTACATTGATTTATTGCCAACGTATCCTCACTGAAAACACACTTTTGCACCTTTAAATACACTGTTATTGTTTATTTGTTGCATTTAACATACAGCAAATACATTGGCTAAAGTATATTTTATGATTTTTTTTGTTCATCTAAAGTCTTAACCTCAGCAAATAAATATTAATTGTGTTCTGAAGTCAACATTTAAATGGAAATCAAAATTAGAAACCAAGAAAAACATGTTGTTTGCCCAGGGTTGTTCAGACTGTAGCATACAGTTGCATACTCTAGCACCAAGATAGCCTCAGGATAACTTACTAACAATTAGTTCACTAGTTCACACTAGTGAACCCAAACTAGGAGGTTGTGAAACACTCCCATACACACACACACTAGTGAACAAACACGCTAGGGGGCAGTGAAACACTCACATTTACACACACACTAATGAACCCGCATATTAGGGGGCAATGAAACACTCATATAGAAACACATTAATGAACACACACACACTAGGGGGCAGTGAAACACTCACATACACACACACACACTAGTGAACACACACAATAGCCGACTGTGGAACACTCACATATACACTACCACACTAGTAAACACACACACTGGCGGGCTGGGGAACACTCACATATACACACACACTTGTGAACACACACACTAGGGGGCAGTGAAACACTCACATACACACAAACTAGTGAACACACTAGTGAACACACACTAGGGGCCAGTGAAACACTCACACCAAGAGGGGTATTTGTCAGCTGTGGCTGAGGTTCATTATCTCAGATCTCAAGATTCAACACTGCGGTGTACATTCTTATCACAGAGCTGTTGTGAGAGATGTTATTGAAGACGTGCGTCCTCACCAGCTGTAGTGAACGTCACCACTCGCCTGCATCTGCTGAATATTTGCTGTAAACTCTTATTTTTTAGTTTCCAGTTGCTAATAGAGAAGCTGTATTGTTTGGTGTGTGTGTGTATGAATATTAACCAGCTGTGTGTGTGTGTGTGTGTGTGTGTGTGTGTGTGTGTGTGTGTGTGTGTTTTTGATGAGGTTATGCACCTTTCCAGGTGGGTAATTGCCCCAGCATGAGTCAGCAAGCTGCTCTTCTCTCCTGCCACCTCAGAAGGCAATTAAAAGCAGAGTTTGGTGTTAATTTAATTCAGAGAGAGATGCTAAATCACTTGATCCCTTTTAAACACTGCTGGCATGTGCTGTAGAGTTACAGAATTCAGTTTACTCTCATAAACACACTGAAAAGCCGCCCAAGGCTCTGAGCTGCGCGCGCTCCTCCTCACTGAACACACACCATACACAGGTACGACTCCGGCAATAACAAATACAGAACGCAAACATGATCACGCTCATTAAAACCAGGCGCTAATTGTTTTAAAGATATTTATTTCTATACCAACTTAATAGTGTATATGTTTACTGCAGGTATATAACATGACAGAGCGAATACACTCATTTACTTTTATTATTATTGTTAATCATGTGTGTGTGAGAGCCCTGTGTATGATGTGTGTGTATGATTTGTGTGTGTTTGTGTGTATATGTGTAAGATGTATGTGTGTGTATGATGTGTCTATGGTTTGTGTGTATGTGTATGATGTATGTGTGTGTATGATGCATGTGTGTGTTGTATGTGTTTTTGATGTGTGTGTATGTGTGTGTATGTTGTATGTGTGTGTATGTGTTTGTGTGTATTTGATGTTTGTGTGTGTTTGTGTGTATACAGTGTGTGTGTGAGTATCCTGTGTATGATGTGTATATGATGGTGTGTGTGTGTATGATGTGTATATGATGGTGTGTGTGTATGATGTATATGTGTGTGTATATGATGTGTATGTGTTTGTGTGTATATGATGTGTGTGTATTTGTGTGTATATGATGTGTGTGTGTTTGTGGTATATGATGTGTGTATGTGTTTGTGTGTACATGATGTGTATGTGTTTGTGTGTATATGATGTGTATGTGTTTGTGTGCACATGATGTGTATGTGTTTGTGTGTATATGATGTGTGTGTGTTTGTGTGTATATGATGTGTGTGTGTTTGTGGTATATGATGTGTGTGTGTGTGTGTGTGTGTGTGTATGATGTGTGTATGTGTTTGTGTGTACATGATGTGTATGTGTTTGTGTGTATATGATGTGTATGTGTTTGTGTGTACATGATGTGTATGTGTTTGTGTGTATATGATGTGTGTGTGTGTTTGTGTGTATATGATGTGAGTGTGTTTGTGGTATATTATGTGTTTGTGTGTATATGATGTGTGTGTGTGCATATGATGTGTGTGTTTGTGGTATATGATGTGTGTATGTGTTTGTGTGTATATGATGTGTGTGTGTTTGTGTATATGATGTGTGTGTGTGTATGATGTGTGTATGTGCGTGAGTGTATATGATGTGTGTGTGTTTGTGTATATGATGTGTGTGACTGTGTGTGTGTGAGGTGGTCCTAGTCGCTGCCCTGGATCAGTGTCTGAATGGTCTGTGGAAAGAAGCTCCTCATCCTCGTCAGCGAGGGAAAGTGCTTCTCTGACCTCAACAGAGAGAGGACCCCGTTGCTGGGATGGCGGGGGTCCTTTACAGTCTTCCTGGCTCTGATCCAGCACGGCTTATAGTGGATGGTCAGCAGGTTAGCAGGTCAGGAGACTCGGTCTAAATGATCTCTGTGGAGCCCCGCTGTCCTGCTGGAGCTCCCAAACCAGGCCGACTCCTCAGACCTCCAGTAAGCAACCATGGGTTCCTCTAAGCAGCGGTCCAGCTGTCTGACCATTACTATAACTGATGCCCACAAAGCAGATACAGGCTTTATTGTTAGTACTGATTGTAAGGAGGCTCAGTGGGCGGAGTCAGAGAGCTTCAGCTGTTTCTGACGAATCACAAAAGCCCTCCAAACTAAACAGACTGGAGACCAAACAGTGACCCTAGTGTTAAACACAGTGGAGCTTCTTCAGTGATGGACTTCAGCTCCAGATCACCGTCCACATCTACACCTACGTTTCTGCTAACTCTGGTTTGTATGATTGAAGGTAAACGATGATCTGATCTGATTCTCAGGTTAAGATCTTAGTGTTTCTGTGGACTGCAATGCTAAGTTGGAAGACCTTAAGGTATAGCTGAATATAAAGAGCAGAACAACTTGGACAGACAAATCTAATGCACGACAACAGGACACAGACCAGGAGCCCCCAGGAGCACCTCAAATGAATATAGCAGCCATCGCGCCCTTAGGGCACCAGTGAGAACTCGCACCCTGTCAATGACTGGTGTGGAAATGAACCTCCTGACCAATCGGTCGTGGTCGTTAAGCAGAGGCGGCGCACAGTTCGGGATAATGAGCTAAAATAATCAGAAAAAAATACAAATAAAATAAATTGAGGCTTTAAGTGTGATGCTTCCTACGAGGCAGTGGAAGCTGATGTATAATGTATCTGGTCTCACAAACACATCAATAAGTAAAGTACATTAGTTCATTACTGCTGACAAGGGCTGAGGTTCGTCTGCAGCCGAGAACGAGAGAGAAACTCCTGCGTGCAGAGAGGAATAAATGATGATCTCAGCTTCATCACGAGAGCAAGGATTTAAACTGCGTTCGCATCACATGCATGAAGTGGCAACGATGTCTCTTCTATTTTTTAAACTGTGTGAAGCCAAATCTGTCATATGATCGTATATATTAGAAATAAAATTTTGGATATAGGCATAAAATGAGGTGTATATTGGAAAATGTATATTGGGTATGTAACATAATCTCATATTACTCACTCGTGGACATTATTATTATATATAAAAATTATTTATTTATAAAATTGAAATGCATTCTTTAAATATTAAACAGTATTAATACAGTAAGTATTAAATACTTTTACATACATCAGTAAGTTTATGTAACCCATTCCCTTTGATGATGTCATCTTGTTACACAATCTATCCAATCTATTAAATCACAAGTGGTTGTATGTGGTTGTTACAGAACAGTGTGTAACACTACCTTCACCTACCTGTGTACAGGTAAATTGTAACACTATCTTCACCTACCTGTGTACAGGTAAACTGTAAGTCTGTATATGTGAACTGCTCAGGTGGTTGAGCTCAGAAGAGACGAGGTCAGGAGTAACGTTAGTATAAATTGTGAGTGTGATGGTGTGAAGATGTCACACTGTCAGCGGCGCTCCACACCTGGTCCAGCCACAGGTTCACTGCCAACCAATCACGGCCCACCTTCTCAGAGCTCCTCGCTGGTGGTGCACCTGAGGCTTTCTAATGAGCTTCTTATTTCAGTTCTCCTGTTTGTGACTCGTGTTGTGAAGCACTCGTCTTCCACAGCGAGCTCCTGCTCCCGTCCTGCTCTGACCTGCTGTTTCTGATACTGGTGCTAGTTTGGTTGTGTTCTGGTTTTGACCCTCACTTGTTTTTGCCCATGTATCTGTTTTTGATCACCTCAGTTTTGACCTGGCCTACTGTTCAGATTCCCCCCTCTGTAAACAGAGCCCACCTTTCTCTTAATACCTACACGTTTGACCAGGTACAGCAAAATTACTGAAAATGTCAGTAACTAGAGGTTCAGACTAGCAGCATCAAAACTACTGAAGCAATCAGATACAAAACGACACCTGATTTTCAAACATGCATATGTTTGGACTGTGGGAGGAAACCGGAGTACCCGGAGGAACCCACTCAAACACAGAGACACCATACACACTCCACACAGAACCACCCAGACCGGGAATCCAACCCACTATACTAACCACTACACCACCATACTAACCACTACACCACCGTACTAACCACTACACCACCGTACTAACCACTACACCACCATACTAACCACTACACCACCATACTAACCACTACACCACCGTACTAACCACTACACCACCGTACTAACCACTACACCACCGTACTAACCACTACACCACCGTACTAACCACTACACCACCGTACTGACCACTACACCACCGTACTGACCACTACACCACCATACTGACCACTACACCACCATAATAACCACTACACCACCATACTAACCACTACACCACCGTACTGACCACTACACCACCGTACTGACCACTACACCACCGTACTGACCACTACACCACCGTACTGACCACTACACCACCGTACTAACCACTACACCACCGTACTAACCACTACACCACCGTACTAACCACTACACCACCGTACTGACCACTACACCACCGTACTGACCACTACACCACCATACTGACCACTACACCACCGTACTGACCACTACACCACCGTACTGACCACTACACCACCGT
>CM038704.1:52844044-52879044 GCA_021613375.1 Megaleporinus macrocephalus
ATATATATATATATATATATATATATATATACACACACACACAACCTCAGCTATATTGGTTGTATTATATTTGTTGCTATATTTGTTGGTGAGGACTGTGTGAGTGTATTTGTCGGCGTCTCGGCTCACTCCTGATTTAAACCCCAGCCTTGGAGAACCATCTACTGGTTCTAAGGGCACTCTGCCGGGGGGCTAATACTTCTGCTCGCACTGAAACAAGCCGTCAACTCCCCATCTCCCATCATCCCCCTGACCACGCTGGCCGGGGTCCAGAGGGAGGCGCTCTGCTTTTTTCCCGCCCTGACCGGAGCCGTAATCTCATTTTACTGAACCCTCCGGACTCCAGCGCTTGTTAACTCCAGCAGACAGAACAAGTCCATTCATTACATGGCGGCCGTGATGAATGGCTCGGTCGGACAGTAAGGGAAAGCCGAGGTGTAAATGTTCAACCCCCCATAAATCACCCGGACGGGGCCGGTCTACACCTTAACCTAAACACACTCAAGAATGATGATCTGCTGTACGGGGAACAGCCTCAGTAACACTGCTCCGCTTTAGCCCAGCGTCGGGTCAGCTTCAGCAGAACAAACACACCAGAAGCAGGAGCGCTGTGACGGATACGTACTCTGGATTCACTGATACTCATGTTTACTAAGCAAACGCAGCTGATTCTGCCTTCTGTTCTGGAATATGTGTAACTAATGATTTCCTAACGTATCCAGTTAGTTCTGACAGCAAACTCAGATTAAAATTCTTAGCTCTCTTAGTTTTTTTCATAAAGAAACCATAAGTATTAGCAGCAGTTCAGCTATAGCCAGATTTACCTGTAGCAGTCATGCTGCCAGCGCTGGTTGGCTGGTAGTGTATCTAAAACGTTTGTCTGGTAGTGTACTAAAACGTTTGACTGGTAGTGTATCTAAAACGTTTGTCTGGTAGTGTATCTAAAACGTTTGACTGGTAGTGTATCTAAAACGTTTGTCTGGTAGTGTACTAAACGTTTGACTGGTAGTGTATCTAAAACGTTTGTCTGGTAGTGTACTAAAACGTTTGTCTGGTAGTGTATCTAAAACGTTTGACTGGTAGTGTATCTAAAACGTTTGTCTGGTAGTGTATCTAAAACGTTTGGCTGTTAGTGTATCTAAATTGTCTGGTAGTGTATCTAAAACGTTTGACTGGTAGTGTATCTAAAACGTTTGTCTGGTAGTGTATCTAAAACGTTTGTCTGGTAGTGTATCTAAAACGTTTGACTGGTAGTGTATCTAAAACGTTTGACTGGTAGTGTATCTAAACGTTTGTCTGGTAGTGTATCTAAAACGTTTGTCTGGTAGTGTATCTAAAACGTTTGACTGGTAGTGTATCTAAAACGTTTGTCTGGTAGTGTATCTAAAACGTTTGGCTGTTAGTGTATCTAAAACGTTTGTCTGGTAGTGTATCTAAAACGTTTGGCTGTTAGTGTATCTAAAACGTTTGTCTGGTAGTGTATCTAAAACGTTTTTCTGGTAGTGTATCTAAAACGTTTGTCTGGTAGTGTACTAAAACGTTTGACTGGTAGTGTATCTAAAACGTTTGTCTGGTAGTGTACTAAAACGTTTGTCTGGTAGTGTATCTAAAACGTTTGTCTGGTAGTGTATCTAAAACGTTTGACTGGTAGTGTATCTAAACGTTTGTCTGGTAGTGTATCTAAAACGTTTGTCTGGTAGTGTATCTAAAACGTTTGACTGGTAGTGTATCTAAAACGTTTGTCTGGTAGTGTATCTAAAACGTTTGGCTGGTAGTGTATCTAAAACGTTTGTCTGGTAGTGTATCTAAAACGTTTGACTGGTAGTGTATCTAAAACGTTTGTCTGGTAGTGTATCTAAAACGTTTGGCTGCTAGTGTATCTAAAACGTTTGTCTGGTAGTGTATCTAAAACGTTTGGCTGTTAGTGTATCTAAAACGTTTGTCTGGTAGTGTATCTAAAACGTTTGTCTGATAGTGTTACTAAAACGTTTGTCTGGTAGTGTATCTAAAACGTTTGTCTGGTAGTGTTACTAAAACGTTTGGCTGGTAGTGTATCTAAAACGTTTGTCTGGTAGTGTTACTAAAACGTTTGGCTGGTAGTGTACTAAAAAGTTTGACTGGTAGTGTATCTAAAACGTTTGACTGGTAGTGTATCTAAAACGTTTGACTGGTAGTGTATCTAAAACGTTTGGCTGGTAGTGTATCTAAAACGTTTGACTGGTAGTGTATCTAAAACGTTTGTCTGGTAGTGTATCTAAAATGTTTGACTGGTAGTGTATCTAAAACGTTTGACTGGTAGTGTTACTAAAACGTTTGACTGGTAGTGTATCTAAAACGTTTGACTGGTAGTGTACTAAAACGTTTGACTGGTAGTGTATCTAAAACGTTTGGCTGGTAGTGTATCTAAAACGTTTGTCTGGTAGTGTATCTAAAACGTTTGACTGGTAGTGTATCTAAAACGTTTGGCTGGTAGTGTATCTAAAACGTTTGTCTGGTAGTGTATCTAAAACGTTTGTCTGGTAGTGTATCTAAAACGTTTGGGCTGGTAGTGTATCTAAAACGTTTGTCTGGTAGTGTATCTAAAACGTTTGTCTGGTAGTGTAGTAAAACGTTTGTCTGGTAGTGTATCTAAAACGTTTGACTGGTAGTGTATCTAAAACGTTTGACTGGTAGTGTATCTAAAACGTTTGACTGGTAGTGTATCTAAAACGTTTGTCTGGTAGTGTATCTAAAGCGTTTGACTGGTAGTGTATCTAAAACGTTTGTCTGGTAGTGTAGTAAAACGTTTGTCTGGTAGTGTATCTAAAGCGTTTGACTGGTAGTGTATCTAAAACGTTTGACTGGTAGTGTATCTAAAACGTTTGTCTGGTAGTGTATCTAAAACGTTTGTCTGGTAGTGTAGTAAAACGTTTGTCTGGTAGTGTATCTAAAACGTTTGACTGGTAGTGTATCTAAAACGTTTGACTGGTAGTGTAGTAAAACGTTTGTCTGGTAGTGTATCTAAAGCGTTTGACTGGTAGTGTATCTAAAACGTTTGTCTGGTAGTGTAGTAAAACGTTTGTCTGGTAGTGTATCTAAAACGTTTGTCTGGTAGTGTAGTAAAACGTTTGTCTGGTAGTGTATCTAAAACGTTTGTCTGGTAGTGTATCTAAAATGTTTGGCTGGTACTTTGGGAACACTTCAGGTTGCTCGCTATCTCACTACTTCATCAGCTTCTGAGGTTTTTCCCGGCTGGACTGGTCTGAGGGGCTGCAGCAGGAGTGGCCACAGCATCTTGTGTCAAAGGAAAAATACATGTTATCAATTATGGACCAATAACCTACTCTGAACAACAAAGGCCAGACAGAAACACTGCTGCTCGTAGCTGCTTTCAGAAATCTTTCAGAATTAATAATGTTTATTAAATTTAACTCTGTACTCCCGGTTACCAGCACGGTAATGAGAACGATGCGGCTGATAATACGTCAGCAAATACACTGTATTGATGACCTCACCAGCTGCCCGTCTCTAAAGTGTAATCATGGTGAAAAGCTGATTGTGGATCAGCCTAGTCTTCCTCGCTCCCTGCTGCTAAATTGAGTGCTCAGTGTTTGTTTGTTCTTCGCCTCCTGCTCTGAGAGCCGTATCCTGTTAACCTTATCAAACAGGAATGTGCCGCCGCGGTGCTGTTGACAGATAAGCATCGAGCGCATTTCCTGTCCAGCTCGGCTGAAGTCTTTCTCAGATCTCGTAGCTTTGGTTAAAGCTGAGTCTCTCTAAATGTGGACGTGTCCCTCTGACCATGGCTCAGAATATCAGATTGAAGGAATCTGGAGGGGGGTGGAGGGGCTTTCACTCTGCTGATGATGAATAATGGAGAAGAACACATCTAATGTGCAAAACTAATGTTACTCCACTTCCTCCCCTGTTTTTTTAATGCTGTTTTTTCTCCCGTACGCTCTCGTCCCCATTCCCTCGTCTATTTTTGCTGCTCGTGCTCGCGCTGACCGCTCCGTCCGATCACAGGGAAGAGATTACATTGTCATTTTGTGAAATGCATTTTTAATGTTACACGGCTCCACTTACAGCATGTGTGAGAAGCTCCCGAGCTGCAGCAGTGGAGCAGAAACAAGTGCGTCTGAACTCCGAGCGCTCTTATCTTATAGGGGCTCTTTGGAAAAGTTGGACTGCTCTGTAACATATAGTCCAGCAACCACCACACTGAGACCGGGGCTTACATAACCCTGTCAACTACACAGTCACAAGAACACAAGAAGAACACAAGCTCTATGGACCACATGGAAGACACTCTCAAGCCAATTGGCTCTGAATCCATCCTTGCAGATCACGTACACCATACATGCTGATGGTCTTCTCTGGGGTGGATGGGATCTTCCAGCAAGACAATGAGACACACCACATGACTAGAAATGTCTCACATTGGTTGGAAGAGCTGACCAAGACTTCCAAGTTCTACCCCAGACCCCTAATTCTCCAGACTTGAGCCCATCTAAACATCTGTGGGACCACCTGGATGGTGATGTTGGCTCTATGGATCCTCCTCCACTATGGAGGATCAGCAGCTGAGGGATGCACTGCAGTCTTCATGGCTCCAGATACCTACCAGGACCTTATTTAGTCTCCCAGTCCGTCTAGCTGCTGTTCATGCTGCACACTGGATATTAGTGGGTGGTCATAATAATGTAACTCTATATAAGCATTAAATCCAAGAGCATCCCTACTCCTCCATCCCTCAGCCAGTCAGCCAGGAAGGGTTCAGTATCTGAGGTTTGTGGTTTGGAACCGGGGCTATGAGGCTAGCCAGAAATAAGGCACATGTTGGACAAAGCCTTTAAATCAGTGTACATCACTGAGGTAGAATCCACATTGACCTTGCTTATTGTACTGGTTATTGAATTAAAAGTCAGAAAATTAAATATTTAATATTACATATTGATCCAGCCTTGATTCAACAGCACTTGCTGATGGTTGAATAATTGTTTGTCTAATTCATTATAACTGCTATTGATTTAATGTTGAAGTGGTGTTTATAATTGTAAAATGTCGATATAACATTGAGAGCATACACTGCACAGTGGAATATCATTATAATATAATTACAGCTCAGTAGAATCAAAACATTTATAACACAAAATACCACAACTCAAACAAAACACTGTACTACACTACTGTACTATATTACACTACTGTACTATATTATACTACTGTATTGTGTTACACTATTGTACTATATTACACTAATGTACTGTTACATTATTGTACTACATTGCACTACTGTACTGTGTTACACTACTGTACTATATTACACTACTGTACTGTGTTACATTATTGTAGTGTGTTACACTATTGTACTACATTGCACTACTGTACTGTGTTACACTACTGTACTATATTGCACTACTGTACAGTGTTACACTACTGTATTGTGTTACACTACTGTACTATATTGCACTACTGTATTATGTTACACTACTGTACTATATTACACTAATGTACTGTGTTACATTATTGTACTACATTGCACTACTGTACTATATTACACTACTGTACTGTATTACACTACTGTACTGTGTTACACTACTGTACTATATTACGCTATTGTACTATATTACACTAATGTACTGTGTTACACTACTGTACTATATTGCACTACTGTACAGTGTTACACTACTGTACTATATTACACTAATGTACTGTGTTGCATTATTGTACTACATTGCACTACTGTACTGTGTTACACTACTGTACAGTGTTACACTACTGTACTGTGTTACACTACTGTACTATATTGCACTACTGTATTATGTTACACTACTGTACTATATTACACTAATGTACTGTGTTGCATTATTGTACTACATTGCACTACTGTACTGTGTTACACTACTGTACAGTGTTACACTACTGTACTATATTGCACTACTGTATTGTGTTACACTACTGTACTACATTACACTACTATATTTTATTACCTTACTGTATTATATTACACTACTGTACTTTATTGCACTATTGTATTACACTACTGTACTCTACAATGAAGCATTTCACATCAAACAACTCTGAATGACTTGCATATGAATGAGTTAATCACTGTGACATCACTGAAACAATGAAATTAAATCACCTGTTTTTGCAGGTTGGTTTCTGTATATGGGCTGTCCAATAGGCCTGCAGAGTAAACGATATATTTTAAAACTAAACTAATGTTTACGTATAACTTCAGAAAATGACAGAAATGGAAGCTTTAGCACAAGTTCTGCCAGAAAGACTCTAATACCATGTCACTCATTCATTCATTACTCTGACCAATCACAGTCCGGCACCTTTCTTTCAAATAAATCAACTTACGCCTATCACCACCCTATCACCCTCCTTCCTCTCGTCTAAAATTCAGTTTTGCGTGATATGAACACTTCAAGAGGATCTTCACACAGTATCGGCAGACAGTGTTTCTACAGGAAGCTGAACGTCCTGCAGAAGTGGATCACTTACTCAGATTTCCATCTAAAGCACTCACTGGCACGAGCAGCAGGAACAGTGTGAACATTAGCTTCAAGATAAAATAAACAGTGAATAAACTCCTCGTACTGAGTCGAGAGCACATCGTCTTCACCTGAGAATGATTCAAATCCACTGAATACACGATGATCCAAGAAGACTCCCGCAGCCGAACAACTGTGTGTGATTACTGTCGACTTCTACTCCGGCGGAATAGCTCACCGCGGCTTCTGACTTTATCTGTCCTTTAACATCTTTAGATGCGCGTCCTCATACACACATACACTGAGACAGATTCTGCAGATTTCTCTATTTGGACCTTTACTTCCTTTCCAGCTATTTTAAAATGCTATCATATCTGTCAACAAAATATTATGAAGGGGTCGCAACCTCAATCTCCACACCGAGTCAGAGCTAAAGGCCTCTGGGCTCCAGAGTCACAGGCAGGAACGGGAAAGAGTTCACCTGCCTGCTTAATTCAATTCAGTAAGGTACAGTACACCACCCTATCACCACCCTATCACCACCATATCACCACCCCATCACCACCATATCACCACCATATCACCACCCTATCACCACCGCATCACCACCCTATCACCACCATATCACCACCCTATCACCACCCTATCACCACCATATCACCACCCTATCACCACCCTATCACCACCCTATCACCACCGCATCACCACCGCATCACCACCATATCACCACCATATCACCACCCTATCACCACCCCATCACCACCCTATCACCACCGTATCACCACCATAGCACCACCATATCACCACCATATCACCACCATATCACCACCATATCACCACCCTATCACCACCCTATCACCACCGCATCACCACCGCATCACCACCCTATCACCACCGCATCACCACCCTATCACCACCCTATCACCACCCCATCACCACCCCATCACCACAGTATCACCACCCCATCACCACAGTATCACCACCCCATCACCACCCTATCACCACCCCATCACCACCCCATCACCACCCCATCACCACAGTATCACCACCCTATCACCACCGCATCACCACCCTATTACCACCCTATCACCACCCTTTCACCACCCTATCACCACCGCATCACCACCGCATCACCACCCTATCACCACCGCATCACCACCCTATCACCACCCTTTCACCACCCCATCACCACAGTATCACCACAGTATCACCACCCCATCACCACAGTATCACCACCCCATCACCACAGTATCACCACCCCATCACCACCTCATCACCACAGTATCACCGTGCTATCACCACCATATCAAAACCCTATCTATCTATCTATCTATCTGATTATTTGTCTATACCTCCCCCAAACTGTCTGTCTGTCTGTCTATCTCTCTTTACAAGCACTGGTATTTCCTTCTGTCTAGTTTATTATTATTGTTGTTGTTGTTGTTGTTGCTGTTGTTGTTGTTCCTATGTGTTCCTGGTTTCTAGAGTAAAACAAATATGAGACTTTGTCTTTCTTCATATTATATAGATAGATAGATAGATAGATAGATAGATAGATAGATAGATAAATAGATAAATAGATAGATAGATAGATAGATATCTCTGTTATTTAATGAGGAGTTAGTAGCGCTGTAGCTTCACAGTAATAAGGGTGTAGGTTCAATCCCGTGGCTGGTTAATCAGGGTTCTGTGTGGAGTGGATATGTTCTCCCGGTTCCGGTGAGTTTTCTTCCCACAGACATGCAGTCAAGCAGGCTGGAGATGCTAAATTGCCCCCGTAGGTGTGAATGTGTGTATCTGCCCTGTGTTGGACTGGCGGCCTGTCCAGGATGGTTCCTGCCAGTGAATGCTGTGACAGGCTTCAGCACTAGAAGAATAAGTGGCTTATAAGATGCATGAATAATACCTCTACTACTATAATAATAATAATAATAATAATAATAATAATAATAATAATGATACAGGGCGTGTCTCTGGAGTTTATGAGTGAAAGTGTTTGTAAGTGGTTTTCAGGCGTACAGTCGTGCAGACTGAGGCTGGATAATCAGTAAATCTTGGGCGGCTATGAGTATTGATTTCTGCTAGCTGAGGTTTCAGATAGGATAATGCGAGTGTAGAGAAGTCAGAGAGAAAACAAGGAGAACTGAAGCAAAAGAAGAAAAGCCATAAATAAATCAAACCCGTTATGTCTCACAAGTGTCTGTAGCTGTTGCCCGAAAGGCAGGTTTACTTCGCTGGAGTGAAGGAAGCAGGAAATAAATCACCTGCTATGGATTTACAACAGAACAAACCTGAGAGAACAACTAAATATAAAGTCAATGTGTAATTAATATCCCCCACAAAATCCTTCACTCAGCTACTTCATTAAGCCAAGCCTAACTGGGCTGCAGCTGTTCCAGAGCACAGTCTGGCGGATTCGGTGCAGTTATAATTTAATCTAATTTATCCCAAAGGTGTTCTATCAGGTTGAGGTCAGGACTCTGTGCAGGCCAGTCAAGTTCTTCCACACCAAACTCGCTCCACCATGTCTTTATGGAGCTGCTCTGTGCACTGGTGGGCAGCCCCACTGTCCCCACAAAGGTGGGAGCATTATATTGTCCAGAGTCTCTTGGTCTGCTGAAGCATTAAGAGTTCCTTTCACTGGAACGGAGGGTCCGAGCCCACCTCCTGAAAACATCATAATCCCTCCTCCACCAAATTTTACACTCAGCAAAATGCAGTGAGATAAGTACCGTTCCCCTGACAACCACCAAACCCAGACTTGTCCAACAGATGGCCAGACAGATTGTTCACTCCATAGAACACGTCCCCACTCTGTGTAACACTTGGATGGAGCTTCTCAACCATGGAGACCCATTCCATGAAGCTCTTTACGGTCTGTTCTTGAGCTGATCTGAAGGTCACATGAAGTTTGGAGGTCTGTAGTGATGGACTCTGTAGAAAGTTGGTGAGCTCTGTGCACTGTGCTCCTCAGCATCCGCTGACCCGCTCTGTCATTGTACGTGTTCTACCACTTGATGGCGGAGTTGCTGTCGTTCTCAATCACTTCCACTTTGTTAGAACACCACTGACAGTCCACTGTGGAATATTTAGTAGTGAGGAAACTTCATCACTGGACTTGTTCCACAGGTGGCGTCCTATCCAGGTACCACGCTGGAGTTCACTGAGCTCCTGAGAGACCCATTCTTTACTAATGTGTGTAGAAGCATTGTGTAAGAGATTGGTCAGGCTTAACATTCATGATTTCACTGTTTGTACAGTCATTTATTGACAGATCATGTCACTGCAATACGATAAAGAAAAACAAAACAACACTGTCATAACTCACAAGGTAAACAACAACATTAACCATAAACATGTTGTGCTGTTCATGTATGCTTTCCAATGAAAGTTCATGAGATGCACCTCTGAGCTATTTTAGACAACTGGTTGATCTTTGGTTGATCCACAGCTTCACCCAAGTCATGAGTCACATGAGAACTAATCACACATTTTGATGTGCAGTGAAGTTACCACGTAACTTAGTTTTGGGAGCTGGACCCTCTCCAATTACACCTACCGCCTATATATATATATATATATATATATATATATATATATATATATATATATATATATATATATATATATATATATACACACACACACACATTACCTTCCCATCTGTCATGCACAAGCCACCCAGAGCTCCAGCCCAAGCCTTCTGAGTTCGCCCCGCCTTGGCTCACTTGGACCATGGTCCATGCTAGCAAATCAGTGATTGGATGATGTGGAGATTGGACAAATAGTTTGATTCTGATCTGAGAACAACTGTATTGACCTTAGTTGTGAAATTTTTAAGTATCTTAAACTAGAGCTTAGCTGAAACCACTGTAGGCTGCTTACTAATCGTGTGAAGTTCATTTCAGCTTTTCAGACCCGGAGAAACAGGCAGGTTAGTTTGGGCGCGTATACATTTACAGCACTTGTTTTTGTTTGTTCAGTTTTTAGTTCAGACAAACAAGCTGTCATGCTCTTTCAGCCTGTGTGGGACATTTCTAGACGTGTGATGTGTTGCAGTGTCTTGCTGGAAGATCCCATCCACCCCAGAGAAGACCATCAACATGTATGGTGTACTTGATCTGCAAGGATGGATTTGGACCCAGATCAGTTGAGAGTGTCTTCCACATGGATGAGTGGGTCACCAAAACATTCCCCAGACCAGAACACTATTTATTATTTTAATAAAATTATTCTTATCATGTATGTATGTTTATGTTAATGCATTGAACCTACTTCTGTATTTTACCCAATGTTTGTTGAGTGCTTTGAGTTTTCAGAGAAGATGCTATATAAATAAAGTAATATTATTATTATTATTATTATTATTATTATTATTATTAGTTCAAAATATGTGTTTGGATGTAATATATTGTATTGCAGTAATATACTGTATAAGTCTTTAATATGAACAAACTCAATGTACACCATCAGTTAAAAATTTGGACACACCTCCCCCAGGTTTCTTCTTATCTGTTCTATATTAATATTACTAATATTAGTGAATAAGTGTGAGGAGATCAGATAGTCGGCATGGAATTATTCCTGGAGCAGAATTAAACATCTGGTTGTGTTTAAAGAATGTTTAGAGGGTCTTTTAGAAATGAAAATCTTCCACGCCAGCAGCTCTGCGACGTCACATCATTAAAGCTGGAGAGTAAAGAGCTGAAACAGCTTCACAGGTTAGTGCTTCACGCCTGGAGAAACAAAGCTGAGATGCTCTTCAGTCAGCAATAGTGGACGTTTTTGAGTGGACGTTTCTAAGACTGTGTTGAATGATATAACCAGCCTTGTGAAAAGCAACTTGCTGTCTTTTTATCCAGTCCCGTCTTGACCTTTATGACTCCAGGAGTGGTCTTTAGAGTGCCAAGTGATTACTACTGAGAACTTCCATTATTCTTTCCAGTAATAGCTCGTTTTGAGATCTAGAGGCTCAGAATTAATCACAGTAAAGCCAGCATCATTCACTCTTTTTAACTCTGTAATGCGTCCCAGATAACAGCCCTGGCCCTCTCTCCTACTGGTCAGCAGGGTCAGGCAGGTTCATTTGTGGGCTCAGCATGGCTATCCTGTAGAAACTGGTGGGCTGGCCAGGTGGGCTAATTTGCTTGGGACGCTTGACCTTTGCAGGGTAGAATCATGCAGGTCTGATTGTGAGAAGTGAGTATGTACGTACATGTGAGTACATATCAGGTGCAGCCAGGAGGCATTTTAAATCACCACTCCAAGCTCCGCCCACAAATACATTCTTATATAAGTACTATTGCAACAAAATCTCATTAAACCAAACAAAATGCTGCAGCACATAAACTCAGTATTAGTCTCAATTGCTAAATTTGCTGCACATTATTTAATTATTAGTCAGTTTGAAAGATTACACTGTGATGTATCAGGTGAACTTCTAACTCATACACTAAGGAGAAAGTTCACCAGCTGTATTAGCATTGCCAGTCAAAAACCTGAACCAGCTCAGCTGGTCACCAGCAAGACCAGCATATGGGCCATAATACAAGAAATACAAGTATATCCCAAATTATAACCCAGGTGAAAAAAAAGTACACTTTAGTATACTTAACTTAAGTACACTTTAGTATACTTCAATGCGCTCATGATTAAAGTACTACAACTGTGCTGTTTTTGTATTTAGTATACTATATGTATGTTTTATTACTAATAAAAATGTGCTTAAATACAACTAAATATACTCAACTATACTATTTTGAGACACAAGTGTATCTTTAGTACACCTATATTTGTGTCAACTTGAAGTATATTTGAATCCACCTCTAAGATATAAGAAATATACTTATAATTCAGTAAGAATATCTATCAATACATAGTAAATACACTCTAAGTACATTCATAACTATACTTTAATTGAAACAAAGAATATTTTAAGGTGTGTATATTTAAATAACAGCATCTCAAATTAGCACAATTAAGAAAAGCATATTACTGCAAATTTCCTTTTATTAGCTTTTATTACTTTTATTTCAGATAATCATATGTTTCTATCCTTAATTCATTTATATATATATATATATATATATATATATATATATATATATATATATATATATATATATATATATATATATGTTCCATATATCCTTCTTGTTTTAATATACGTGTACTTTGCTTTTGTCTCTGTTTCTGTATTGTCCACTTATTCTATTTTATTTACTATTTTAATAAAATTATTCTTATGATGTATGTATGTTTATGTTAATGCATTGAACCTACTTCTGTATTTTATCCAATGTTTGTTAGTGCTTTAAGCTTTCAGAGAAGACGCTATATAAATAAAGTATTATTATTATTATTATTATTATTATTACTTCTTAATATGTGTAATACTTAAAGAACAGGATATTGTTGGTCACAGTCTTTACTGTAAACAAACTATTAATGTACACTCTCAGTCAAAACTTTGGACACGCCTCCCCAGGTTCTTCTTATGTGTACTGTATTAATAGTACTAATATTAGTGAATAAGTGTGAAGAGATCAGAACTATAGAATAGTCGGTATGGAATTATTCCTGGAGCAGAATTAAACATCTGGTTGTGTTTAAAGAATGTTTAGAGGGTCTTTTAGAAATGAGCTCATTTGCTCTGATGCAGGTTTACATACTTTGAACATTCTGACCAGCAGCTTCATGAGGAGCCACATGAGCTGCTTCTCTAACAGGATTGAAGAAGATAGTGTAGATGCTGAGATCTTGTTCTGATAAACAGGTTTGGTGGTTTTATAGCTCTTATAAAAATATACATTCTCATTTTTACATTTAAATACACTCAAATGTTTGTTTTAGTAATATTTGTGTACATGAGCTCCAAGCTGGCTTTTGGTACAGTGGGAAGGGAAACAAGTCGAGTTTTCTAATCCAGTTCTAGTCTGACTTTCAAACTTTCGATTTTTATTACTGATAATGTACATGTCATGTGGTACGAGGGGTTCGGTGACATAACTCGTCCAGCCAATGACGGAGCGAGCTGGGAGAACAGCCAGCGAAGGCACGTGTGCAGCCAGGAGAGGAGCTGCTGTTTGAATGCTGCCAGACGCTGGAGTGCCTTCATAACTGCTGCTTTTATAATAACAAGAACTTCAAGAAACACAATTTTCTTGACGCTGGTCCAGCACTCACAGTTCTCAGACCCACATTTATCCACAGATTGTGTTAGCGCGCCGCGTCTTGTGTGTACATGACAGCACAAACAGGTCTCGTCTAGTTTAGTTCTGCTTGTGTTGGGTGATGGCGGTGGAGGGTTCAGTGCTCAGTCTGTTGTCCTTATTGTCCAGTGTGCTCATCTATGAGAATATTCTATACATTTCATATACATATAATATTCTATACCATTTATTTAGCATTTTAAAACATTTCTGATGCCCACATAGCAGGTATGAAAGTGTTGGCACCCTGAAATTTTAGTGTTTCTCCCAGAAAATCTTTTGTTATAGTTAGCTATGCTGGTTACTTGGAGCTGCTGGTCGCTAAGGTTACCTATACTAGCTATTATTTGATCTGGAAATCAAACACAAAGTAGATTAAAGGTGTCTCTGTGAAACTTTCAGTTGAAGATGATCTGCTTCAACCAGCACACAGTGATCCACTCACACAGCATGGCTGCTACTTCCAGTCACTGTTGGAGGTTGTGGTGCTAATAAAGCTGGAGCTGCTCGTCTCTTCAGTCTCTTCAGTGTTGAACGCTGAGCTGAAGCTGCTCCATGGTGTCCGAGTGTTGGAGAAAGTGTCCGGAGTGAAACGTACAGACTGCAGAGTTAAAGTTGTTCAGGATTCTGTTAAAGATGTTGGAAGTTCAGCAGCTGGTTTTGGGAATTCTCCGTTCCACCTTAAACGCTGCTGTGGTTCCATTCTGGCGTCTGTACGAGCTGCAGTGTTTAAGGTGGAACATTAGATGAAGAATGTGGAGAAGAGGAACTTCAGGCTGGTTTAAAGATCAACATGGAGCTCTGACAGTTGGGTTGTTTGTTGGGAAGGAATGAAAAGTGGTGACGTTCCCTTCACAGCCTGGAACGCTGGATTTCTCCACCACCGTTCTGGTTTCTGGTTGTTGGCACCCTTGAAATTTGAGTATTTTTCCCAAAAAATGGTTGCAATTATACACATTTTGTTATATCTAGATATGGACCTATCAGTATTTTTTGAGGCCGATTCCGATCGCCGATCACCTTTCAGCGAGATCGTCTGATAGCTGATACCAATCGGGGGCGGGGCTATATGCCACGGAAGGGCTACATGTAGTTATTAGCGCAAGCAAGTCATAAAACACGGTGGAAACTGGTTTATTACCATTTTTAACTGAGCTCATGTGAAACAGCATAATATTTTTTTTTTAAATTAATAGTAAATAAACAAAGTAAACCAAACAAATATCGCCAATCATTACATTTAGACCCTTAATTTAAAACTAAAAAAGATAATTAAATAAATGTAGTCAGAACTGCAGTCATTAAACACAGACTCTTATTTTAAACAAAAAACTGTAATCATTAAATGAATTGAATTAAATTAAATTGAATTGTTGCTGCTGTTCTGTTCGTACCGGTCAGATCTGGTCTGTACTGGTTTCTGGGTTATTAGTTTTGTGCTAGCTGTGTGTTCTAGCTCTGCTGTTACTGATACTCACTGTATTCAGCTGTGTGGTGTCTCTGAAGTGTCATATCAGATTAGAAGACACACTGATTTTATTAATTTTAAAAACGTCCTGGATGAGTCTGTATCACATACGGTAAACACTGCCAGACGGACGACATGTTTTCTATCAGTGTGTGTGGTGAACGCTGTAAACTGTTCTGGCGAGGCCGCCGCTTTAGCCAGTCTGTCTAAAATGAAAGGGTGTGTATTTCCACCTAGTGGTTCAGAGAGGAATTGCAGGGAGCTGGCCGGAGGGCTCCTCTTCCTGATGAAACACTAGCTGGAAATACAGAAATTAGGCTAATTTGTTTAACGCTATCGGCCGGCTCTCGGGATCAGCTAAATTGGAGAAATATCGGCCGATCACAGATCACATATTTTGATTAAAAAATCATCCGATACTGATACATTGCCAATCGATCCTTCCATCTCTATGTTATACACACATTATTTAGTGTGTGTATTGGAACAACACAAAAAAACAGAGAAAAAAGCCACAATTGATATAATTTCATGCAAAACTCAAAAAAATGGGCCAGACAAAATGATTGGCACCCTCAACTTAATATTTGATTGGTCACCCTTCAGAAAAAAAAAATGACTGAAATCTGAAATCAATCCCTTCCTATAACCACCAACACGCTTCATACACCTCTAAACTGGAATTCTGGACCGCTCTTCTTTTGCTCACAGCTCCCGGTCCCTCATATTTGAAGGGTGCCTTCTCCCACAGCCATTTTAAGATCTCTCTGCAGGTGTTCAATGGGATCGGGGCTGCTTATCCATCATCCGGACCATGCTTTCTCTTCCGTTCACGTCCAGGGAGACGAGCTACAGTGCCCTGGGTTGTAAACGTCTTGATATTGTTGGACAAAGGAACATCAAGGTCTCTGGAGACGGACTTACAACCTTGAGAGGAGCACTCGAACAGTTCTCTTCTCCTCTTTCTGTTCTCCAGGCTTAGTGTGGCACACAGAGACACACAATGCAAAGATGGAATCAACTTCTCTCCTTTGTATGTGGTTTCAGGTGTGATTTTTCTATCGCCCACACCTGTTACTGACCACAGGTCAGCTTAAACGAGCATCACATGCTGGAGACAAAGTTAATTACCCACCTTTTTAAAATGGCGCCATTCTGTCCAGATCATTTTTGGAGTTTTGCACGAAATTATATAGAAATTCTTTAAATTTCAGGGGTGCCAACACTTTCAGCAATGACTGTATGTGATGTATTACACATATAACAGCGTTATTACAGGTTAAAGTTCTGAGTACTGAACTCACTATTACACTATATAACAGTGTTATTACAGGTTTACAGTTCTGAGTACTGAACTCACTACTACACTATATAACAGCGTTATTACAGGTTTACAGTTCTGAGTACTGAACTCACTACTACACTATATAACAGCGTTATTACAGGTTTACAGTTCTGAGTACTGAACTCTCACTATTACACTATATAACAGCGTTATTACAGGCTTACAGTTCTGAGTACTGAATTCTCACTAGTACACTATATAACAGTGATATTACAGGCTTACAGTTCTGAGTACTGAATTCTCACTAGTACACTATATAACAGTGTTATTACAGGCTTACAGTTCTGAGTACTGAATTCTCACTAGTACACTATATAACAGTGATATTACAGGCTTACAGTTCTGAGTACTGAACTCACTAGTACACTATATAACAGCGTTATTACAGGCTTACAGTTCTGAGTACTGAATTCTCACTAGTACACTATATAACAGTGATATTACAGGTTTACAGTTCTGAGTACTGAATTCTCACTAGTACACTATATAACAGTGTTATTACAGGCTTACAGTTCTGAGTACTGAATTCTCACTAGTACACTATATAACAGTGATATTACAGGCTTACAGTTCTGAGTACTGAACTCACTAGTACACTATATAACAGTGTACATAGAGCTACATTCTATATGATAACAAGATCAGTTAAACAGTGTTGTGTAAATGTTTCCCGCACCCAAGAAAAGGGGCCCACTAGTAATATTAGTAATTAATAATTAGTAATAAGACCTTTACTTTAATCAGGTGTGCTTGTGTTGGAGGTTCAGGAAATCTGTGTGACGACTACAGGAGAACTCTGGAACCAAATAGAAGATAAGACATCAATAAAAGAAGCTCTTCTCAACTATTTATTTGCATAAATTCTAATTATATTTTGTGATTTTATTGGCCAAAACAGCCCCACAGCCAAAATACACGGTTATAAACTAAGAAATGTACATAGTACTGCATATTATCTGTATATCAGAGGCAGTGATGCTGAAGACCAGACACAGACTGAGAGACAGCAGAAAAAAAGTTTCAAACCAGACTGATACACTGCTGCTTTACTTCCAGAGTCAGAGAGAAACTGACCACTCAGAGAGAAACTGACCACTCAGAGAGAACGAGAGAAAGAAAGAGAGAGAGAGAAGACAGAGAGATAAGGAGTTAATTATCTGACTGTCCAAACGTCTCTCGTCCCTGCGGCTTCTGACCATGTCCTCCACTTCACACCCCTCAGCCGGACACCTCTGATTAAGAGTGAAATAAAAAAAAAGAAAAACATCACTCACACACACACACACACACACACAAACAAAGCTCAGAGACAACAGAGAGGCACACACAAAGAAAAGGCCAGTCACCTGCCCACGCACGCCCGTAACGCAACGACCGCCCGCTGAATAGCCACGCTGGACTAAAGATGTCCTTGGTTGTTTTCTCCGTCTAAACACAGACGATCACGAAGGAGGTGCGGACAGTTTGGACTGTAGTGGACAATAACAGAAGTGGTTTAGAGGCACCAACAAGATATCAAACAAATACACAGATATAACTTTACAGAACAGATCAAACCCATTCAGAACTTTCAATGTAAGTTCAGATAAAGAGGTTTCATTCAGAGTGATTCCGGAGCGTTTCTATTGGTCAGTTCATCATGTAACTTTCACAGGAAAGAAAATAAAGAAAATAAAGTTTAACTAATAAATGAAGATCTTCTTTGGACAGCCATCAGATATATAGTGATAACACACACGCGCACACACACACACACACACACATATATATATACACATATATATACATCCATACATACATCCATTATCTTCCATCATTGGGCGAAGGATGCAGAGGCACCATGCAGAGGCAGGCAGTCTATCATATGGCCAACACAGTATTTAGTATTTGTGTATTTAGTCTGTATACTTTTACTACAGCCTCCATTCCAGCCAATCAGTCTTCACAGGCGCTCTCAGAACACCAGCAGCTCCTCTGTTTGACTTGTAGATCTTCCTCTGTCCGTTTCTCGCTGAGGGTTTCTTGACAGATACGAATCCTCCCCGAGCCGCAGAGTTGAGCACAGCAGTAACAGCACGCTCAGAAACACTCGTGGAGGTTTTCAGATCTGAAGCGAGAGTGGAGCTTGATTTCCTCTCTAAGATAAAAGCCGTGGTGGTGACGGCTGTGGTCTGCCAGGTCTCGTGTGTTTGTGAGGAGCGTTTGAAATAATTTGCTGAACTTTTTTGTTCTGGAACCTCTTTTTGTAGTCCATTTATTTTCCTTTGACTTTCTCTTCTTTATATAAGCTAATGAATATCTCACCCATGTCTCCTACAAATAATAACTTCTACTTCTGTTTTTGTCTGTTCTCTGATGTTCGCTCTGTACTGTATAAAGCAGAGCTGCTGGTGCTTTAGTCTGATATAGCACTTAATGTTTTAATCTTTTATCAAATTGCTTCATGATGGCACAGTATTTTAATTTCTTATAGCTATATATACACACACACATTTTATATATATATAACTTGTTGGTCCACCTTGTAGATGTAAAGTACACACACACACACACACACACACACACACACACACATACACATATATATATATATATATATATATATATATATATATATATATATATATACACATACATACAGAGAGAGAACACCAGCAGCTTCTCTGTTTCACTTGTAGATTCATATATATATATATATATATATATATATATATATACCTAACTTGTTGGTCCACCTTGTAGATGTAAAGTCAGAGACAGTAGCTCATCTGCTGCTGCACAGTTTGTGTTTCTCTAGTCCTTCATCAGTGGACACAGGACGCCGCCCACAGGACACTGCTGTCTGGATAGTTTTGGTAACTGAGGTGTTTAAACACTCCAGCAGCAGCACTGCTGTGTCTGATCCACTCACACCAGCACAACCCACACCACTAACACAGCACCACCACGTCAGTGTGACTGCAGTGCTGAGAATGATCCACCTCCCTAATAGTATCTGCTCTGTACCTGGTCCTGTTGTGGTCTACCGTCTGTAATTGTTAAACTACAAATTCAGTGGACTTGACAATTGGACATCTTGTGATCTTACTTAAAGTAGAAAACTTCCTGGATGCCCTGAGCCTTTACATGGGCTTCTTCAGTTTTATCACCAACACACTTTATTTAATAGAACAAAATACAACTAATATATATATATATATATATATATATATGTAGTTGAATGGAACCAGAATTTTTTCCAAGCTATTTTGGAGCACTTCTCAGGTCCATTTAACCTAAAATTTGCAACCAATGTAAACAATTATTGGCGTGTTCAAATGATGTAAAAAAAACATACATATATAAATAAATTGCTGTATATTGAAAATTGTGTGAAACTTTCATGATGAATGGACAAATAGAAATGCTCCGAAATTCTGGTTCCATTGACTTACATTCAAACTGTTCTTTCCTTTAACATAGCTCACACACACACACACATACATATATATATATATATATATATATATATATATATATATATATATATATATATATATATATATATATATATATATGTGTGTGTGTGTGTGTGTGTGTGTGTGTGTGCCTGTCAACTGTGAATACAACATTTCACCTTTATCACCAATAAAAGTAGAAGAAAGGGAATTCTGATCTCCATGGAAACCAGATTTTGGAGTGTTGCTGAGCATTTCTCACTGCAGTTTGGATGCGGAGCAACAGGCAGGTTTTAAATGTCTCATTTACAGTGAGGCACATCCTCAGTAATGTGCTTTTAAAGAGGAGCCGCTGTGCAGAACTGCCGGCTAATGAGCCGTTCGTCTACACACATTTACACATTTACACAGAGCCCTCCTCCTCAAAGTACCCCCGAGCCCTCTCCTCCCAAAACCATGCGACAAATAAAACTGTGCTTCGTTACAACAAACTAACACTTCCAGCTCCGTCTACTGCAGAGCCAGCAGACACTTCCAGCCCATCTCCACTAACACAGCAGCAGCAGAACAAACCCTCGACACCTTCCACAGAAGAGCGTTTCTATTAGTTCCACTGAACTCCACGATACTCACGACGTGTGCTCCAAACATTCCAGCCAAGTTTACAGGTAGCGCAGACGCTGTAATCCAGAGCGACTTACAGGAGTGCCTTGTGTTCAGTCAGAGTATGTACCTCTACTAGAAACAAGAGCCAGTACTGATACCTGGAGAGAACAAATACAGGGTTAAATCCAAATTAAGACCTAGTAATACCCAGCCAGACCACATACCTAGAAGATAGAGTGTCAAAGATAGCATTAGGTCACTACTGTAGAGTAATGCTTCACATAGACAGGTTCTTCTGTCTGAGTTTGAAGACCACAAGAGTGTCAGCAGTTCAGACAACCAGTGAGAGTTCATTCCACCATCTATGCTCCAGGACAGAGAAGAGTCTTGATACTTGTGTTCCATATATCTAGGTTTAGCTAAACTGTACTTGAAGCTTAAAGGTCTCCAGGTACAGAAGAACTTCTGACCATTACCATATGGAGGGAGAGGGTCCAGTCTTGGCTTTGTAGAGTTTTAAATCTGATGCAGCTACAGGAAAGCCAGAGGAGGCAGCAGCATTGGAGTGATGAGTGAGCTTGGGATGATTGACTAGCCAAGCTGCTCCACTCTAGATCAGCTGAAGGTCCTGATGGTCCGCAGAGCAGCAAGTTGCAGTAATCAAACCTTGAAGTGACATGAGTGTGGACGAGAACCTGTGTGGCCTCCTCTGAGAGGAGTGTTGTAGAGGAGAAACTTATATGACTGAGGTAGGTTTCCAATATGGGCTGGGAATAATAACCCACCATCCAGAATCAAACCAAGACTGCTCGCATCTTCAGACAGAAACATTAAGGAATTCCCTAATGAGATGCTGAGATCCTGGAGAGGACCTGTAGTTCCGGGGATGAACAACAGCTTGAGGTATAAGAGCTACTCTGCAATCACGATGGCAGCTGAGCTTAAAGCACACTGAGGCTGACCAGGAACATCCACAGGCTTAACCACTAGGGGTGCTCACGGGCAATGAGGACAAATATAAATTAGTTTAACTCTTGATGCATTCTTATCGTTTGTGAGCATCTGCTTTATTTTCTCCTCCGGCGTCTGCTTGGCAACCGCTCCACTGTCTGCCATGCCTTCAGCTTTTCCTGTCACTGAACTTTGGATGTCAACCTCTAGCTATTCCAAAGATCTTAAAAGACTTGATTGATAAAAGTTTTCTACTCCCACACATAGTCACCACTAGAAGTAGAACATAGATGATCCATACTCAGTAAACTGTCTTGTACATCATCACTGAAACGTCAATTAAAGTAGACAAACAAGCTAATGAAGAATAATAGATTCATCTGAGCTCTTCTTTATCATACTCCGCTGACAAACTTTCTCGAATACTACAACTAGTCTGCTGATATACTCTCAGCTTCGGGGGTCAGCTAGTGCTAAACAGCCAACAAATCAGAAAGCCTTTATTATTTACATACTTACATTTCTCTCGTCAGCATCTTGCTCGAACTGTTTTACATTTCACTTTAACTGGTGGAAAAAAATAGTGCAGTAGATAGTTCTGGAGCTGGGGGCGGAGCTACTCAGATGGGGGCCAGAGTTTCCGCTTGATCTACAGCCAAATCTGAACACCTGTTGAATCCTAAGTTTTCTGATCAGGACAGCCACAAAATACAGTCTGTACGGCTTCCCAGTGTCTGTGTGGAGTCTGTATGGTCTCCCAGTGTCTGTGTAGAGTGTGTACGGTCTCCCAGTGTCTGGGTGGAGTCTGTATGGTCTCCCAGTGTCTGTGTGGAGTCTGTATTGTCTCCCAGTGTCTGTGTAGAGTGTGTACGGTCTCCCAGTGTCTGTGTGGAGTGTGTACGGTCTCCCAGTGTCTGTGTGGAGTGTGTACGGTCTCCCAGTGTCTGTGTGGAGTGTGTACGGTCTCCCAGTGTCTGTGTGGAGTGTGTACGGTCTCCCAGTGTCTGTGTGGAGTGTGTACGGTCTTCCAGTGTCTGTGTGGAGTGTGTACGGTCTCCCAGTGTCTGTGTGGAGTGTGTACGGTCTCCCAGTGTCTGTGTGGAGTGTGTACGGTCTCCCAGTGTCTGTGTGGAGTGTGTACGGTCCCCCAGTGTTTGTGTGAAGTGTGTACGGTCTCCCAGTGTCTGTGTGGAGTGTGTACGGTCTCCCAGTGTTTGTGTGGACTTTGTATGGTCTCTCAGTGTATAAGTGGAGTTTGCAATTTGGATTGTAAAACTGAAAATGTACTGAGACAGCAGCACGGAGGTGTATTTGATAAGCACATTGCTTCCCTGTGCCTGTTTTCCTCTCCACCGTATATAAAGATGATGATTTCCATCCATTCTAAATAATTGAAATGAAGCTCGGTGTACACTGTGCTGTCGTATTTCTCTCCAAACTCAGACGGAGGCCTTAAACCGTATCTATACTTACGCACAGTTATGTTATTGTATTCTTTGTTCAGAGTTTTTTTATTCATGCATAAAGAGATAAACCATTTTGCTAAGCCTGGTATAACCAGTCTGTGGAGAAGAACATACTGCACTTTCTGTCTTTCTGAATGTTTACAGCTGAAAGTATTTACAAGGAAATCAGGACAAAAGATAAAAAGATGGATGCAGTTTGTTCCCATGCTGTCACGCCTCGTCCTACTACTCTCGCTGCCTTTCTTTATATTGCCCTCGTATTCTTTACATATTCTTCTGAAGTTTTACTGCTGTTAGTTAAGAGTCGGCTGTGTGTGTGTAGTGTTACTGCTACAGAGGTTAGTGTAGAGTCGGCTGTGTGTGTGTAGTGTTACTGCTACAGAGGTTAGTGTAGAGTCGGCTGTGTGTGTGTAGTGTTACTGCTGCTACAGAGGTTAGTGTAGAGTCGGCTGTGTGTGTGTAGTGTTACTGCTGCTACAGAGGTTAGTGTAGACTCGGCTGTGTGTGTGTGTGTGTGTAGTGTTACTGCTACAGAGGTTAGTGTAGAGTCGGCTGTGTGTGTGTAGTGTTACTGCTACAGAGGTTAGTGTAGAGTCGGCTGTGTGTGTGTAGTGTTACTGCTACAGAGGTTAGTGTAGAGTCGGCTGTGTGTGTGTAGTGTTACTGCAAGAGAGGTTAGTGGAGAGTCGGCTATGTGTGTGTAGTGTTACTGCTGCTACAGAGGTTAGTGTAGAGTCGGCTGTGTGTGTGTAGTGTTACTGCTGCTAAAGAGGTTAGTGTAGAGTCGGCTGTGTGTGTGTAGTGTTACTGCTGCTACAGAGGTTAGTGTAGACTCGGCTGTGTGTGTGTGTGTGTGTGTGTGTGTGTGTAGTGTTACTGCTACAGAGGTTAGTGTAGACTCGGCTGTGTGTGTGTGTGTGTGTAGTGTTACTGCTACAGAGGTTAGTGTAGAGTCGGCTGTGTGTGTGTAGTGTTACTGCTACAGAGGTTAGTGGAGAGTCGGCTGTGTGTGTGTAGTGTTACTGCTACAGAGGTTAGTGGAGAGTCGGCTGTGTGTGTGTGTGTAGTGTTACTGCTACAGAGGTTAGTGTAGAGTCGGCTGTGTGTGCGTAGTGTTACTGCTGCTACAGAGGTTAGTGGAGAGTCGGCTGTGTGTGTGTGTGTAGTGTTACTGCTACAGAGGTTAGTGGAGAGTCGGCTGTGCGTGTGTAGTGTTACTGCTGCTACAGAGGTTAGTGGAGAGTCGGCTGTGTGTGTGAGTGCAGTGTTACTGCTACAGAGGTTAGTGGAGAGTCGGCTGTGTGTGTGTGTGTAGTGTTACTGCTACAGAGGTTAGTGTAGAGTGGGCTGTGTGTGTGTAGTGTTACTGCTGCTACAGAGGTTAGTGTAGAGTGGGCTGTGCGTGTGTAGTGTTACTGCTGCTACAGAGGTTAGTGGAGAGTCGGCTGTGTGTGTGAGTGCAGTGTTACTGCTACAGAGGTTAGTGTAGAGTGGGCTGTGTGTGTGTAGTGTTACTGCTCTCTGTACATCATTGTATTGTAGGACACGTTGGCCTTGAACACATAAGCAGTCGAGCATGGATTGCGTCTTGTAGTATCCTAGTTGTTGGCACCAGCTCTACCATGTTATTGTGTAGACAGCTATTATTGAGCTACAGCTGTCGCAGTCAGGAGCAAAATATATCTTTGGCCAGAGCAAACAAACTGCCTCCAACTAAAAGGTCACCCTCACATCAGCACTGCCTCACCTCTACGAGCAGTTTGCCAACTTGATAGAAGAAGAAGTGAAGCTACACTCAAAACTGCCAGCAGCATATCCAGTGGTTTGGCTTCTTGACTGAATCAATATGAATCTTTTCATTGCAAAAAAAAAAAAACCCAATATGATTCTTTTTCATTGCAGCCACCAAATGAATCATTTCAGTGCAGCAATCGATATGAATCAGTTCAATATGGTAGCTTCAAGAGAAGTGTCACAAAGAAGGACCCGATTTATCACCTCCGCTAATCTAATGAAAGCCGTCATGCATGTCAGGAGAAGAGATCGTTCCAGTGGATGAGCTGCCCCTTCCAGCAATTTAGGGAGATGCTATTTTTTTTTTTTTTTTTACCATGCAAACAAACATGGCACTGTCCAGCATGAGGGACGCTGCTTATGTTCCATGTAGCATGAAATAGGACTGTATCACTGAAGCAGGTGTGCAATAACCTCTGGATTCTTCTTCTACCAGACAACAATGGTTTTAATTCATTTCGCTCTGTTTTGGAAGCTATTGCACATCCCCATCTGAAAGATGGGATGCTGTTGCTCTTGCTGTTTAGCCGGAGGAGGAACTTCAGAGTCTTATCGCTAGGTTCCTCCATGCATACGCTTAGCTTTTTGTCTATAAGTCTTCAGAAGATCTACTCGTGTCAGGGTGTCAGCAGCATCCAGCATTTCAGAGCGAGAAAACAAATTCAGAGTGGTGGAAGACGGGATTGACCCACCTTGGCTCCGGCGTCTCCAGCAGCTTGCCTTTGGATGTCAAGCTCAACGAGTGAATTAGCGAGGCAGCTACAGTAATGCTGCCTCTCCAGCAGAATCCATTACTGTCTATTAACACCAGGACTGTTGGGGCCTGTGGCTCAGACCGCTGCCACCCGGCAGTCATACATGGACGCCATACACCAGACAGGAGCAACTCCTTTCACCTAATGAGAGCTCAGAGAAATCCTCGCCATCACCTGACAGGAGTGTGTTTCTGATGATAATGGCCTATCCCAGCATGTATTCCCAGCTTTCACACTCTCCCACCCCAGTGACACGTGTGCCCAGAGGTTGAAATCCTAAGAAAATGCTCTATTTTGAGAGGGCCACAGTCAGCAGGTCTGTAGACACACCTACCCTGCGTTACCACCATGTCTGTAAGGGTTCCATTAATTCTAAAACATGGAATTGAAAGGGTTGTTTTAGTAAAGCAAGGAGTAAGTAGTGAATTTTACATTTCCATGCGTTTATTTAGAACAGGGGTTTTTAATTTCATTCAGTACGGTCCAGATAGAGGAAATTTTCTCAGGCCCAGGTCCTTATAATTTTTAATTTGTGTTATGATTCAATGCCATATTCTGTATAGTGGAGTAACCTAATATCAGCATTTCATCATCCGCAACTGAAAGACTGACACATTACAAATACAGTTCAGTTTATTTCAATAATATTTATTACTTTAAATGCTGAACTCAATGAATGATTTTTTTCTCACTTCAAGTAAAAACAAGGGTTACACTAAAAACACTATTGAAAATGCTATTGCATTATAATGTGCTTATTTAGAGAAAAAGTAAATACAACGTGGAGTCTTCTTAACTTAGTTTCACATCTTAACAGTTTATCTCCCTCTTGTATTCCTCAATCACAGTTTCTCTTGTTCAGTGAGAGAGGTGAGCTTTTGGTTGTCCAGCCAGGACTTTAAATCTGGCCTAAAATTTCTCACATTCTCACACATATGAGATACATGGGAGTTTGAATGTTCTCCTCGTGTTTGAGTGGTTTCCTCCGGGTTCTCCGGTTTCCTCCCACAGTCCAAACACATGCATGTTGGGATCCTCACTCTAAACTGCCCGTAGGTGTGAGTGGGTGTTGGCCATGCGATGGACTGGCGACCTGTCCCTGGTGTACCCAGTCTTTGCCCGATGACGCTGGGATTGGCTCCAGCCCCGGCGTGAGAAATACGTGGCTGCTTTAAACCAAGTCGTTTTTTGTCGTTGACTTTTCTAATTTCAGAGCGCCGTCTGAACGAGCCTTTCTCTCTGACTCGCTTTACTGTCCGACTGCGGATTCTTGCTTTATATCTCGCCTGTGTGCGCCCAAATCTGCTTAAATCTGATTGGCTAAGAAAGTGCCTTTGGTAATCTTACAGGGCACGCGATTGGTCTGTAAGTACCACTTACTGTACCACAAAGCCACTGAAGATAAACACTGTCAAAATTTAATTGTTCAAAATAGTTTATCGCTTTGGGTCCGCATTGGACAACGTCTGGGTCCGGACCGCGGTCCACACATTAGTGACCTCTGATTTAGATGTTCTTATAGTGGTGGTTCTGGAAGCCGTTCTTAGGGTCCACATTTTTGCTCTACCTATATCATCCCTAAAAATGATAACTCTACAGGAGATGGCAAACATTGACCTTACTTTTCATGCCAATGGAACCAGAATTTTTCCCTCATTTTGGAGCATTTCTATTGGTCCATTCATCACGAAATTGTCACACAATGATGTATTGCTGGTTGTGTAAGGAACGACATCACATCTGATTCACAATCTGCGTCTACAGGTTTGAGTCTGACTGTTTCCATGGTCATTTCAAAAGCTCAATCGTGGGCTAGATGCTGGAGAACCAGCCTTGTGACCAGAAGGTCGCCTGTTTGATCCCCTAAACCGAGCAATACCCGAACCCCCACCTGCTCCCTGGGTACTGTGGACAGGGCTGCCCACCACTTCGGGTGAGTGTGCTCACCTGCACAGCATTTCCACAAACAAATGATATAGAAAAATAGATATTGACAAAAATGGAGATACGTTTGAACAGCATATACAGTGAGGGTGGACAAACACTAGGACTGTCTGGAGGAACCCAGAGAACTGATTTGAGAACCACTAACAGCGTTTAGCTGCACAACATCTATGAGCTAAACGAGGAATGCTTTATTGTAGCTGTATTCAATCAAATATTTAAGCATGTAGATCAGAAGGTAGGTCTGATCTTGAACTTTCAAATGATAGTTAATTGCTATTAAATCGATTTAACTGTTCATTAAATTAAACTATTTATGTACAAACCAATTATAATAATACTGGTTGTACAGTCAGTGATACACTACACTACTGTATCTACACAGTTACTGACCACCAAACAGGTCAGCATCATCTCAGTGATACACTTTACTGCTTGTATTTAAGTTTATAAACTCAGTAGACTGACTTTACACTCTGCCGGTCATACAAACCTAACAAACGTGAAAAGTTATTGTAGTCCTAAGTAATTGTGATCTCAATATACTGTGATTTGGTGATTTTGTAGTAATTGTGACCATCCTGTCACAAGGACAGAGAGCAATGCAGCCTGTTTTGTTATTATTTTTAACTAAACAAACATTAAATGGCATAATATGATAGCAAAACATGATAACTGGGCCAACTGTTGGCCCACCAGCAGCAAAGCTGGTGGTCCACTTGTGTTTTGTGTGGGTTTTCCTGGGAGGTCCACCAGTGGTTAAGCAGAGTACAACACCAAATTACATCCTTACACCATTTCCTCACTCGTTTTCCACTAACACTACAAATGAGTCATTCTTACTTTTGTTATTCTTCATAATTGAATTTAGTGTGTCACTAAAATCGTTTAGTAAATCATAATAAATTGTCGTATATCAGGCTTTGTTCATATTGTTTCTTTTTAGATGTTGTTAATATTTGTATTTTTAGTTTATTTACTAAAATTAAAGGCTGTGCATATTTAATATGGAGGAGGTTAAAGACTAGTTAGATGTTCTTGGTGGTCTCCAAAGGCTAATTATCTGTAATAACTCCCTTAATTTTAGAGGACACTAAAAAATGTGGACATTAATGGTGATCAAGATGTGATTCTGGGATGATTGTTTTAGATGTTCGAATTGTAGGAAGATAGCTGTACTAGGTTCGTTCAATAATCTCATAGAGAAAAAATGTTAATCCTGTAATTGGCCTGAATGTCTGAACCATCCAAAATAATGTTTTCACTGTGGTTCAGTTTGAGACCACCTCTTCTTGTTGGACCAGATTTTGGTCCCCTGGTCTGCACAGGGGTCTGGGTGTGAGACTGAAGACCAGGAGGCTTTGTCCAGTACAGACCTGCTCAGAGTCCCTTAGGGGTCCCTTAGCTGGTGTAATCATTTTGAAGTGATTAAATTAGCATAACGATTTTGAATTTTCTACATCATTTGAACACGCCAGTGGTTGTTTACATTGTTTCAAAATTTCATGATGAATGGACCAATAGAAATGCTCCAAAAGAGCTTGGAAAAAAATTCTGGTTCAATTGACTTACATTGAAAGTAAAATGTTTTTGGTCTCTCCTGTAAAGTTGCAGTTTTGAAGATACATGTTTTTCATTGGACAGCAACGATAATTATTTGTTTGGAATCCTGCACCCTTATTGGACAGCTGGGAAAGCAGATTTATTACAGACCAGGGTTATTATCGTTAACTAAAACTAACGAAATAACGAAAACTGAAATTGAGAAAACATTTTTGTTAACGAAAATAATTGAAAACGGTAATTAAAAGAAAAATAATAACTAACTGGAACTGAATTATCGTTTACGAACCAGCTAAAGAGAACTGAAATTATAGATAGAATATTATTCGTTTTCGGGTTTGTCAATTTATTCATAAGTCTTGTGAACTGATATCAAATCGATTTTTTCCCACTCGAGCAGTTTTTCGTTAGCTGCCGGCGCCGGACTGTACCCTGATGCCACTTCTTGTTTACAGTCTGTTCTGCTCTCCATGCTAGCCTGCTAAACGGCGACAGCAAAAGTTGGGAGTCTCGCTCACACGAGAAAGCTAACTGCCAGTACCTTGACGAACTAGCCTCTCTGAGTAGCCACCTGACAGTGCAGCCCCATCCTGGCCAGGAAGCACTGGGATAGAAATAACAATAACGGACTTGGATGCACTGGAACACGTTTATGGGGACTGGGACGTCCACACGACTATGTGACTCCTTCAAAAAGTTTAGCATTTCACCCGAACCAGAATTCAACCCAGTGCTGCAAGAATGAATAACCTTTGTTGAGACTTATTTATCATACAATACTTATTCTGACCTGAAAAATAGCCCAACGTGTAAAATTAAGCAGTAATAAATAATAATAACTAATAAAAACTAGCAAACCCACTCTAAAAACTAATTAAAACTAATTAAAACTAACTGAATTAGAGAACCCCAACGAAATAAAACTAAACTATTAGAACCTTGTTACAGACTACAGTGAGACTACACCCATTTCCCAGGTGATTTAATACGTTTAAAACATTTCCAAGTGCTGTGAAGAGAGTCCGACAGAGGCATTTGCACATTTGCACAGGAGCGTGTGGCCACCTTGGCCTGTACGGATACAGTATCTGCTCTACACTTGCTGTACTGGGACAAATATGGGTGTAATTTATTGGTCTCTGAGGAGAATAAATAGAAGGTTAGGCAAGAGCTGCTTTAATTGCACTGTCAGGAGTCATAGCACTGCAGCACTGAGTAGACAGGAGTCCTAAGGAAGGTGATTCTCCCTCTCTCTCTCTCTCTCTCTCTCGCTCGCTCGCTCGCTTTCATTCCCTATAGTCCTCTCCTCCAAGTCTGGTCTCTAACTCTGTATTTCTTCTCCCCCCTCCCGTCCCTGCACCCTCTTCAACTCCTTCCGCCGTTCTTTTCTCCTCTCTCCTCTCTGTAGCCTCTCCCCGGGCTCTGGATGATTTGATACCTTGTCAAGGTTCCCTTTCTTCATAATGCCGGTGTGTTACCTTTCTGCGGGAGAGGCTCTGCTCATCTCCAAAAAGTCAATAGCTCCAGCCTCCTCTGCTGCCACCCTGTCCTTGCGCTGCTCTGACATGAGCAAGTGAAGCCCCTACTGTAGAGATCAATTAGACCGGCGCTGTCACCGCGCAAGCCCACCGGACCCTTCTCTTTTTTTCCCTCTCTCTCCCTCTAGCTTCGTCGTCGTCTTCTTTGTCCGATGACATTTAGGCAACCTTGACGGGGACTGGCTTCCATTTGCAATGCTGCACAGATCTGAGGACTCACTTGATCACCGTAATCTTTGGATCATGGTGCCGTTTACAAAAGACAAAAAACACACGACACATTCACAAGGAGAAAGCTCAGAACGCGATCAATGGGGTCTCTACTTTGATCAATACTTCAATTACGGCCCGCGGGGTTTCTGGCTGGAGGCATGTGTGCCTGTCTCTTTAGACACAACCGAGTGTGTGATCGTCCTGACCTCAGTTTGGAGGCGGTGTGGGCTTCGGTCCAGACGCTTCTGTCTTCTGTACAAGGGCTTCAACTTCATTGTGGTTGGTCAGCAAAGCTCAACATTTAATGCATGGAACACAGAATCACTGTTATAATGTAAAATAAGCTAAACATGGACCTTAACAACTCAAAGTGCTGCCCTGGAGACGTAGCTTAACAGTGTATCAGTATATACAGTACAGCCCTGTATAGGTATAATGACAATGAAGCTGAATTGAATTGAAGTTAAATACCACTCATAATGCTCAGAGTCAGAAAGCAACCTGCATTGAGTCCAAACAACCAAGTACAGGTTATTATTATTATTATTATTATTATTATTATTATTATTATTATTATTATTATTATTATTATTATTATTATTATTTTAATCTTAGATATAAATAAAATGTTTACAGGTATAATCTTGTACACATATAGACAGTATAAGGATAAGTAATAACTAGAAAAGTGTATTTCCTGAAGGAAACAAGGGGTGGTTGCACATAAATGACAAATGGAGGAGTGTGTCTGTGGATTAGTGGTTGGGGGCTCTACAGGCAGTTTGGAAGCTGTAGGTTAAATGAAACCATAATGTTTGTGTGGGCTTCAAAATTAATAGGACTCTATGGAAGGAATGAGTGATGAATAGACAACATGTAGAGGAGTGCAGGTCTGTGGATTAGAGTTTGGGGATGTGTCCTGAGTGAGTACAGGCAGATTGGAGGCTGTAGGTTAAACAAAACCATTAGGTTTAGGTTTTACCGAAAATGAATGGGACTATGTGGAAAAAAGAGGGATGGAAAAAACCACAGACAAGTGCGGGTCAAACCAACACTTCAGTCGTGGTCGAGGGTCTGCTCTGAGTCAGTGTATGTGAAACACTGTCTGTTGGTTAAGCTTTTACAAATGTAGTTTTTTTGGAGACACATTTTTCTTTGAACAGCAATGTATATATATATATATATATATATATGTGTGTGTGTGTGTGTGTGTGTGTGTGTGTGTGAGACCATAAACGTGAACTGTTGGAAGAACAACTTTCCAGATTTCTTATTTAATCACGCTTCATCACCAGCACACCTTATTTTAAAGTTGCCATTTGTAAGATTAATAGGATTAAAATATTTCAAAATTAACTACAATTATCAACTGAATGTAAAGAAATAACCGTTTTGACTGGAATTTCTTTGACAGTCATGTTGAAGGACATTTGAGGACAGACAGCCAGTAAAAGAAACATTAAGTACTGCTGCCCACTTGTAGCAAGAAGCCAACCAAACACAAGACATGAATAGAATCAAAATAAGAGTTAACACAGGTGTTACTTTCCTTGACCGGACTCAGCAATGTACCTTCTATGGCTGAAGAGGGAGGAGGAGGGACTGTGCATTCTCTTGTTTCTTATGATTGGGGTGCACACCACAGAGTTGTCATCAGAGAGCCATCCCGAGAGCCATCAGACTCTTCAATTCCTCCCAGTGGAGCCGGAAGAGGAAGGAGGACAGATGAGGAACCCTTAATTCAAATTACAGTTTTTTTTTATTTGTACTGTAATCACATTACTGTACATCTGCACTCCCGGACACTATTGACACTTTACTAGACATCCTGTGCATTTGCACTCCTGGACACTATTTAACACTATTTAACATTTACTTAATTACAATCTTTGCACATATATTTATTTTTAATAAATATCCCAGTACTGTTATGTATCTGTATATATATATATATATATATATATATATATATATATATATATATATATATATATATATATATATATATATATATATATATATATATATATATTTATATATATATATATTTATTACTGCACTACCCTTTTACCTTCAGTCAGGGTGTAGAGTCTGTATTCATATGTTCTTGAATATATTCTTTTTGACTATTGGAGTTCTTTATTCTTCTTTATACCTTATTGTTTTTTGTTCTGTGTTTTGTACTTTGTTTTGTTCTGTGTAACTGCTACTGGCTGCTAAATTTCCTTCGGGATCAGTAAAGTATCTATCTATCTATCTATCTATCTATCTATCTATCTATCTCTATTCTGTATTTGGAATATGAATTGGACAGGTAAAGTAAAAAAGTAATACTGGGTATTAACTGTCACACCTGTTCCCCGTCTGTCTTTGTCTTTGTTTACATTCCCTGTCCTAGGCATGTGCTAATGTTTATCTTTTGGTCATGCGCTCCTTATGTCCTTCCTCTGTCACGCCCCTCACCTGTTAGTAGTCTGTATCTCCTTCCTGTCCCAGGTGTTCCTTGGTATCATTGTCTGTATATTCCTTCTGTTTGCTCCCTGTCCTGGCCGAGTATTGTTACCTGTTAACTGTTCTGTTACCTGTAGCCTTTCATCCTGTTGTTTATCGTGATGGTTTGTTCATGTTTCTTTTGTTACTTTGTTATTCTTGTTTTGTTTGTCACTATGGCCTATAATAATAAAAAACACTTGCGTTTGTATCCGCCTCTCAGTCAGTGTTACTTAAACCAATACTAATTCTATGAATATAAATTATATGTACACTGATATTTGTGTTTACTGAAATAGGACTGCTTTTTTTCTCTCAGGTGCCTAAAACTTTTCCATCTGCTGTCCTGTACACTGACACTGAAGGATGAGTCATTAGGGCTGAACTGTGATTGTGACTCGTTACAAGTGGTCTCTGACTTTTACACAGAGCTGTATATTCATGCGTACCATGTAACACAAGCTGCTTCTCTCCGAATTTTGATTTTCTGGCGCCGTCTCCTCCTGCAGACAAAACCAGATGCAGGTAATGCCGTCCCGTGAAGTGTGCAGCTCTCTAATTGGAGTGTAATCCGGCCTGGAGGTGTCGAACTTCCAGAAGGACAGAAATCAACTGGGGAGGAAATAAAGTAGAGAAAGCAGATGGTCATTTCCAGAAGCAGGACAACAGCAAGCCGGACACTGCAGCAGATATGTGAGTGTGTGTGTGTGTGTGTGTGAGTGTGAGTGTGTGTTATGTATATGTATGTGTCCTCTGGTTTTTATGGTTTGACCTTGAGAATCATCTCTCCGAGGCTGTATTCCTGTCACGCTCTTCATCTCTAAAAGCCGTGTTTACTACAGAAGAACTGCATTATAAAGGAGGATGATCAGCAGAATCTAAAGGCCACTCTGACCCTGATCACACTCAGGATGATGCGCTTTGGAGATGAGGACAGAGGACCCTGGAGAACCAGGATGGAGAAAAAAAGAAAACACTGAGCTTCAGGGAATCGCTTTGCTTCTGGAAAGTAACCAGCCGGAAGCAACAGCTACAACAATTAAGACCAAAACATTCAGTTTGGTTCTTTAACTACTTTAACAGCTATTCTTGCTTAATATCATGCACACGTAGGAAGAAACCTTGGGAGGAACCAGACTCACAAGTCGAGACCCATCCTCCTCTGATCAAACAGTGTTTACAGTTTAATAAACTAAACACCAAAGAAAAGAGTCTCTGTTTGAAATCTGGATAGCAAAGCTTCAGAAGCGTACAGGTGGAGGCAGTCTCTGACTGAGGCAGTCTCTGACTGAGGCGGTCTATGACTGAGTCTTTATGTAAAGTGGGCGTGAGCTGAAACAGTCCCATCCTATCTTAATGCTGGTGCATCTGGATGGTTTAGTGATGTAACTGAGGGTGTAGCAGTAGACACAGATGGACAGGAGAGCTGGCTGGTGATGGTGGGGTGGAGGTCCTGATGGTCAGTCCTTCAACAGCGTTCAACAGACGGGAGGACAGTCATTACCTCAGGAAGAGTAAAGAGAGAGAGTTAGTTCTGATAATCAATTCAGTTGCTTCAGAATTGACATACTTACTTAAAATGTACTCACCTAATGACTACGTGTACCACAATAAATACTTTACTTGATTGGATACGGACTGATTGGTCCAATACTGTACTTGTTTGAATAGAACTCCTCAGAACTCAACCTACTGACCCAACTGTGTCTGAGGAAAGACTGACAGTGAGTGTAG